>WYEA01004343.1:14001-25683 GCA_033558465.1 Alcedo atthis | reverse complement strand
CTGGCACCACAGCCCTCACCTCTTAGTCCTTTCCCTGGCAAAGGATGGGCCAAGTGTGTGTGTGAAGAAAAGGGGTGGGTCTGAAGCACTGGAGAGCTGTCAGCAGTACTCTAGCAGCACGTAAATACTGGAGTTTGGGATTGCCTGTTGCTCTCCAGTATTGCATTGCTGCTTTAGTGAGGCTGGAAATTGGTCCCTGCGGCAGGAGCTGGGGCTCTGGCTCTTGGGGTGCCTCCTTGGCACCCCCCCCCCCCCCGTGTCCTGCACACTGCTGCTGGGGGGCCTTCTGTCTCCCACCCCAATAAACCACTGCGGAGGCAGCAGCAAACGAGGGCTTGGTGTCGTTAATGGGGGAGGGGGCTGGGGGAGGCTGTGCCCTGACCCCCCCGGGCCCCAGGGGGCACTGCCATGGCACAGGAGCCTCACCTGGTAGAGGGTGCCAAGCCCCTCCCCACCCCTGGGGAAGTGGCAGGGGGGCTACAGGGTGGCAGCAGAGGGCAAGGGGTGATGCTGGGGGCTTTCCTCTTGCTCCACCCTGCCTCCAGCAGCTGGGGAGGACGTGATGAGGTACAGAGGGGTGGGGGCAACAAGGGCTATCTGGGAAAAGGAGGGTCTCCTGGGGCTGTCCTGCCACGAGGGGGGCTCATCCTGACTCCCCCAGCCAGCATCAGGGTGCCCAGGTAAGGTGCGGCCGGGAGGTGAGGGTTGCAGGTGCCAAGCAGCTGGCAGCTCTCAGGCCATGGTAGAAAGAGCTTAGAGAGGCTGGAGCACCTGAGTGTTTGTCTGCAGACCCATGGGTGCAGCAGGAGGAAGCCCAGACGTAAGGTGATGGGGTGTTCCTTTCTCTGCTCTTGCTGCACCACTGGAGGTTTCCCAGCCCTTGCAGGAGCAAGGAATAAACACGGGGACCACGGGAGTTAGGGATCCGCCTCCAGGGGAGGACTGGGCTAGTCGATTCCTGGTCCAGCATCCATCTTCTGCAGTGGAAATGATGTTGCCTGTCATACCAGACACGGAGCATCATTATTGGTCCCAGTCCTGCAGTGCTGGTGGCTGGGAATCCCTGACCATTTGCTTTTTAAAGTGTTTTTTTTTTTAGAAATTAATAAATCACGGTCAATAGTAGGGGGGTGGGAAATAGTCTCTTGCTGATTTACAGCTGAATTGTGGCTCCTGGTCTGGGCGCTGAGCAGCGGTGCCCCCAGGAGGTCGGCACACGGGACCCTCCAGCACCAATGTTTCTAGCACAGGGGAGGTGCAAAAGGAGTGACGGGTGGGAGCAGCTTTTCGAAGCCTCTACCCAGGAATAGGTCGAAGTTGAAATATTTGGATGCACAACCAACCCATTTCAGATCGGACACCAGCATTTGTGTCTGTAAAATGGTTTATTCCCAGTTTCTACAGGTCATGCCTTTAATCACTGTAAAAAATACTGCTTTCCCTCATGAAAACTTAGTAACTTGTGTTACAGAGAGTGGTCAGTAAAGTGATTAATTTTGCACTTCTATACTTGTTTTAATTTCACATAATTTTCACAAAAAGTCTATTAGCATTTATAGGTGGAGTACAAGAGTTAAAAATCGGGTTTAGTCTTTTTCAGACTTTTCTGTTGTGATCAGTTTGATTTTACTTAGCTAGAAAAAATAAGATTTCCTCCCTCCTCAACGGCAGCCTTGCTAAAACTGCTGCCAGGCTCCAGTCTCCTGCCAGGCTCAGAACGGCACTGGCGGGACGGTAAATGCGCTGCAGAGTTTCGGGAGCAGAGCAACATGCAGAGTTTAAATGAAGCCAATAGGAGCACCAGCCCCGGAGGAGACAGAACAGGGCGCTGCCGAAGGAGGCTGCTCTGGGGGGGGGGGCTCTGTGGTCCCCGGCTCGGGGTGATGGGTGTGCCGGGGGCAAGGCACCGGTGCCCGGAGCCAGGGTGCAGCAGAGCACCGCGGTGCCTGGTGGGCAGTCTTGGCTCCCCTCTGCTGCTCCCAGGACCTTTTGAATGTCTCTTGCTCTCCTCAGCGTTTCAGGACATTGCCACTTATTACTCCAGGGGGTCGGTACCCAGCTGCGCTTTCTGTCTGACAAGCTGGGGAAGCTCCTGGGTTGTTTTTTTTTTCCCTTCAAGTTTGCTTTAGTGAGCTTGCAGCTTGACTTCTGTATTGCACTTGAGGGGAAAAAAAAGCAGCAAAGCAACTTAAAAGCCCTTAGAGAGCATCCCCGGCGTGACTTCGGCTGCCCGGCCGCGCCGTCGGGGCAGCTCCTTGCGGCACTCGGAGAGCTCGGGCTGTTGTGTTTGCGTGGCATAAAGCAAGACGGGCTTTTTGTTTGTGCGTTTAAATGTGAAGTCTGCTGTAGCAGGAACCCGTGTGACTGCTGCGGAGGGGAAAAGAAAAAAAAAATATTCTTTTTTGAGTTTCCTCAGTAGTTTTCGGGGTAATTTCATCCAGCGCTGGCAGTTCCCTGTGGCAGGTAAATCGAGGCAGCACAGCCTGCACCGCTGCGTGGCTGCTGGATGTAGTAGACACTACACAAGCTTTTTAATCTCACACTTCCACACCTAATTTTTTTTTCTTTTTTTCTTATTTCTTTTATTTTTTTTCTTGTTTGTTTTTTGTTTTTTTTTCATTCCACCCAGACTGAAACCCTCCCACGTACAAAGCCTGTTCACAGTACCAGGCACCTCCATCAGAGAGGCGGTGGTGTGGGAGCCAAAGGAGGTGCTGCAGATTCCTGTAAACACTAAAAAAGCAACCCCAAAAAGCCACCTTATCTACCTTCAGTGTTTTCCCGCTCACCTCCTTTGATGTGAAAGGAATTTTTGGCAAAGGTTAGCGGCTCATTGCGGTACATCCATCATTATCTTGCTTTCCTTGCACTTCTTGCCCACCCACCTCATCTGCTTTTCCTCAGCTCGCAGGCAGCGCTGAGCCAGGACTGGCTCTGGTAGGGGTTTGTGCGGTGCCTTGCACAACAGCAGCTCCCAGTGCTAGACACTAATAAGTTCAGGTCTTGCTCTTTGCACTACAGAAGGGGGGGAAAAAACGCTTTCTGTGTCTCGCTGTCTCTTAGCAAGGCTAATTCTGGCTAAGGTGACTCTGTACACAGTTCTGCAGCTGGGAAGCCACCAGTATCCCCGACACAAAGCTGCACGGAGGGAAAAAAATCTCCTCAGGGTAAATGAAACGTGGCAGGTAATAGCCACAGGGCAAAGCAGAAACCAGCTCACCCAGTCTCCCAGTAAGGGTTTGCTAAAGGGGAATGCGATGACGGGAGCAAACGACGCTGCCGGCACCCTGATGAGTCAGCGGTTCTTGGCCACAAACTCAGCAAATGGAAGAAAAATACAAGTTTTAAGTCAACTTCCGAAGCGAAATGTGAGCCGTTGCTCTCTGCAAGCCTCGTGTAGACCCATTGTCATGTGCTGTCCAAGTAACGGAATATTAAAGGTGAATCAAAATATTTTTCCAGTAGAGCATCTATTCATTTGTAGTGCCCAGAGTGAGCTCTTGTGCTTCTTCTGTGAGAGAAAATCGCTTCCCCCTCAGACTGCAGAGAATCATTTCAGCGAGCTGGGCAAGGTGTGATGGCAGAGAGGGCACTGAGTGCTGTGGAAAATGCAGCGAGGAAAGAGGGGGGGGGGTGTTCCTCCTTACTAGAAAGCACAAGATTTCTAGTTGCAAGTGTAAGGAGTTCACACTGCAGAGGGTGTTTCCACCTCACGTTTTGTGTTCTCTGGTTGCATTTATGAATGGAAGAGGAAAAAAAATTGGCGAGAAGGGAAATCGAGGTGCGGAGATCTGCTAAAGGCACTGCAATGCACATTTGAGAGGGTGCACCCACAGTGTCCCTCCTGCCCTAGAACTCTTTTTATCCCCTCCCAGCTCCTCAGATGGGCAACAGGCAAGAGAACCATCAGTCCCAGCATCGCTGCTCTGGCGCTTCCCAGCCCCGCAGCTTTCCCAGCCGAGAGCAGGAAAGGCTGCGCATCTGATCAACACCTCGGGGCACAGAGGAAAGGATTTGACCCCTCCCCAAAGCCAAGGGCAGCTAAATCAACCCCCGGTGCTTGTGCAGCAGCACGGCGGCCGAGGGCAGCCCACCCTGCGGGGCACGGTGCAGGAGGAGCCAACTCGGTTCCCACCGCAGCATCTTCAGCCACCGCACAGTACACGGGGCACGGGCACACACTCCTCAGCCCCCTCTCAGCACTCTGGGTGCTTTCAGTGAAGGGCTGGGCCAGGTGAAATAAAGAAGGTTGCTTTGCTGCTGAGCACAGCTAAATAGTTTGGGAGAGCTACATTTTGCCCCAGTCTCTTCCCAAAGCAACTCTAATTCCCACCAGCGCTCCTGACACCTCACTAGTGTGAACTGGGAGCAGATGAGCTACCCAGCTGTGTCTTACCTGGCAGAGCTGGGACTGCAGTTGGAAATGGATGGTTCCTGTAATAGCTTGTTCCTTATTTATTGAGACACTATCTACTGGGTGTTTTCCTGATTACTGAAAGGCTGGGGTGGGGAATTAATACAGGGAGGACACAGAGTGTCTGGAAAAACCCCCATGCCCAAAGTGGAGGGGTTTAATACACAGAGCAACTTCCCATAAGCACTTGGAGATGTGCAGAAGATACAATATGGTTGGGTTCCTTTCTGTGGGAAGAATTAAACGTGCCACTAATAATCCCTGGTTAGGTAAATAGCACCCTCTTCCTCAAAAAGGTTAATGATTACTCTCTGTCACTGGTCTGTCCATCCTACCTGGTGCTGTAAAATCTCCACCTTCTGAGGTGTTTGAATTCACCAGCTGGTGTTTTAGCAGAGCAGAACAGCCTGGACAAAGCTTTCAAACACATCCCCAGTGCACCCCTTGCACCACACCTTGCCTTTCATCATTTGGCAGTTGCAAACATGAGCCCTTATTTCTCAGTTTCCCTAGAGATGAAAATCCTCACTGCCCATTCTTACATCGTGCTGAATCCTTGAGCTTTTCTAGCTCTACCATCTTCACCATGGTTCCTGCAATGATTGTGGCCTTACTGACATCTTTACACAGCTAGGAAGCAATTTCCCCATCTGAACTGCCATCAAATTACACTTTGTGAAATCAAGTTCTAAAGCACTGCAAAAAGGGGTGAAAAAAAAAGCCCACTGTGCTATGTCATTTGCTTATACAGGTACTTGCACGTGGCTGAAATCTGATCTTGCAAGGTGCACCCTGAGTGGGAATTAAAGGCAGTCAGAGACAGCAGCAACAGTCCTTTAATGAATCCTAAGTACCCAGCTCTCTGTAAGCAGCATCAGATCCTCACTGCTGGATTAATTCGTGCTTGACAGGACATTCAGAGTGCAGCAGACAATGAAACCCCAGCACCATTTCCCCAGTCAGGATATACAATCACAAGGCAGCTTAAAGATCCTCATTTGCCTCAATTTTCAAAGCCAGGATTCACCCCCTCAAGTGACCTGCCAGCTCAGCTGACATAAGAGTTCACATCTTCCAGCTCTGGCTAAAACATTTTAGATTCTGCCTAGTGTGAATGGAAAGCAAGAAGAGCCAA
This sequence comes from Alcedo atthis, assembly GCA_033558465.1. Lineage (NCBI taxonomy): Eukaryota > Metazoa > Chordata > Aves > Coraciiformes > Alcedinidae > Alcedo > Alcedo atthis. The sequence continues at coordinate 20,134 of WYEA01004343.1, read as the reverse complement.
CACTGCAACCCAGAGCTCCACAGACAGCACCAAGTGAGGCAGGTGAGAATTATCAGCATGTACAGAAATGCCACTGGGTGAGACAGGACAGCTGAACCTATAAATATTCACAATTATTTTTTCCAGCACACATTTGTGATTCATAAAATGTTGAACTACAGTGAATTTCAAATGCCACATAAATGTTCAACTACAGGATTGTCTCTGTGCTTCCCTAATGCTTTACCAGTGTCTGCCTGGGCTTGTAAAGCTGCTGTTGAACTTGCCAAGGTGTGACTAAGCCCCTGCTCTTCAACCAGAATTACTGAATAAAAAGCAGCAATCCCATTTTCAACTTTTTTTTTTCAGGTGAGAATGTCTCTTCCTGCAGCACACACAGGTGGTGTGAGGGCTGTTCTAGCAGAGCCAGGGCATGGGTCACTTTTTCTGACCCATTTTCACATGGAGCAACAGAAGCTTTTGAGGAGGAATCCCACGGGGCCATAACTGTGACATGTGAGGGAAGCACAAACCAAGCCCTGTCTGTTCCCCCACATTTCAAATGTGGGGACACTTGATAAGATTCTTATTTATTTCTGCTGGATGTTTCCAGCAGACAGAGGTGGGGCTTCTTAGAAGGCAGATCTGGGTTCCTGCATCACTTGTGGGCTCCTTGTAGCTCAAGAGCACCTTCCCAAACCTCTTCTGTGAGCACACCCCATGCATGTGCCCATCCAGTTCCCACCCCTAGCCCACCACACCAGCAATTTTCCTCACTCCAGCTATGGTTTGGAAGAGAAACTCCTTCTTAGGACTCCCTTGACCCCCCTCCCCCCTTTCCAAATAACCATCTTAACCAAGACAGGAAAACATTTCAGGAGAGATTCATTTAAGGATTTGGTTCTAGAAGTTATTGATGAAAAGAGCTGGTGAATGCTCACTGCTTTCATGTGTAAACAGGTACTTTTTCAGTGTAATCTCCAGCTTATTTAAAAACACATTCTCTAGTTTAAAACACATTGTGAAGATGGAACTATTAAGAAGGTTGAAGAAAACACTGCTTTTCAAGATTAGACCTTAAACTAATGAAACTTGACCAGATGTAGTAATTCTGGAGTGGCTTTGTATTTTTCTGTGTTGCTTCTGTGCTTCCTCCTCTTGGAGATGCATCACATATTTTTGCAGGAAGTTGTCCCCAGGGCCAGTAGAGGTTCTTGAAAAGTCACATACACAAAGATTACTTGAGACATTTAGAAATACAACTGGTCTTTGCAGTGCATTTAGGAAAACAAAACAAAACAAAAAGCTCTTTGGAACATAAACTGTAACATTGCAGAAGTGCAGTATAATCATGACCAGTCTTCTCCTATTTGTTAATGAAAATTCTGATTTACAAAAGTCACTTCACCCAAAAGACATCCCAGGCACTCTTTATATTCAGGTCTGCTCTGCAACTGCTGCAGTTGTAATGAACACATCAGGCTGGGCAACATGGGAAAGTCCAGAAACATGACTCAGGCTTCCAAAGCACAGCAAAAGCTTTCAAGAAGCTGGCACAGCCTTCATTGTGTGTGAAGCACTGAACAGAGTGCCCCCCAGGACAGAGCAGAGTGCCCCCCAGGACAGAGTGCCCTCCAGCACCAAGCAGGGTGCCACCCAGCAGAGTGCCCCCCAGCACCAAGCAGGGTGCCACCAGCACAGAGGAGGGTGCCCCCAGCACAGAGCAGGGTATCCCCAGCACAGAGTGCCCCCCAGTAGAGAGCAGGATGTCCCCCAGTACAGAGTGCCCCCCAGCACAGAGCAGGGTGCCACCAGCACCAAGCAGGGTGCTCCCAGCACAGAGCAGGGTATCCCCAGCACAGAGCAGGGTATCCCCAGCCCAGAGTGCCCCCCAGCAGAGAGCAGGATGCCCCCAGCAGAGAGCAGGGTGCCCGTGCAGGGACGGGCTGGCCGAGCCCAGGCCCCGCAGGAGGAGCTGCTGCCCTGCTCAGAACTCAGCTGCACAGGGCAGAGGTGGCAGTGAGACAAACCCAAATGATTACTTACAAAGTGGTTTTGGTTGTTTTGTTTGGTTTGTTTTTTTTTTTTCAACGTGTAGATGTTTAATGAACATAGAATCTCCACTCTTTGTTTTTACCAGAACAGAACAGCTTAAACCATTGTCTCTGAAACCTCGTGTGGTTACATGATAGGCAAGTGCTGCAGTGTTTTCCCTCAGCACTTTATCATTTCTCATGGACAGGGTGACATGAACTAAAAGCTCTACAGAGGTACAAAATGCAGGGTCTGCCTTTGCTGTCTGAACCACCTGTGAAAAATATTACCAAGAAGAAAATGTCAAGAGCACTTCCCTGTACAGAATGAGTGGCATAGATGTGTGTGGGTTCTACGAAAGAGACAGCCTTTATTTAAGTACTTTGTTTTGTAGATCTTATAAAGTAAACATTACAATATTTGTCTGACAAATATATTAAAATGGTTTAAATTTAAAAGGCAGTTCCACTGACTGATGGATATTTTTTTAGAGGAAAAAAATATTTTAACAGAAACAGGCAGCTCAATTAAAATGAGATTTTAAACATTCTGTTTGTCATTCCATCTCCTTGGAAAAAAAAAAAAAAAAAAAAAAAAGTATTTTTTTCACCCAGACTTCCTTTACAGCAATAAGGCAACTCCAGGAGGTCTGAATGAGCTCCTTGGAGCTTACAGATACTGTAACTGGCTGCTCCCCATGCTCAGTAACACCCAAAGGTGCAACTACCCATTAACCACAATCTGTGCATTACAATATAAAAAAACTTAAATTACAAATTTAAAAAATATTACTAATAGACTTCCCTATCATAATATGTTTTACATTTACAGTACTTGAACTATCTCAGTTCTGGGTCGATGAGGTTTAAGCAACATACCACTGCAAGAGTTAGACTCAGGAGCTCACAACAGCACAACCCAACCAGGGGCAGCAATAGTTGGTAGAGTCATAGTGCAAATCAAAATCAGGAGTGCAGAACTGCACTGCTTGGTTTACATCTCTAAAATATAAATGAACAGGACGAGCTCTTTTATTGTACATGCAATAAATTATAGTAAGCATATGCCAACGGGGCTGGGGCATTCTACCATTGTAGCTGGTGTACCAGAGTTGAAGCCTGTGAAAGATAGGACTCAGTAAACAAAAGCTGTCAAAGCTGTGTTGTGACAGCCCCAGAGCTGAGCTGTCATGCCTTGTACTTCTGCTTCCCCGTCTCGCTGATCACACAGATATGCTGCAACAAAACACAGTGAAAAGCTCCTGTCAGAAAAGTAATGCAAGAGCCTGGTGGTTTCCAGCCATGGTCAATAGTGTGCTCCTGAGAAGAGCACAATACCTGCTGTGCACACTGCAGTACAGAAGGATCTGCTGGCACTGTGTATGTAGAAGAACTTAAGCCTCTTTCTAGCTAAAAATCTCAACCTTACCTTCTTCCTCCTCCCTCAAATTGTCCCATCCAATGTCTGCTGGGACACAAATGAAGAACTAATGATTCAGAATAAAAAGTTAACCCCTTTTAACTTCCAAAGGCTCTCTAAGGAACTAAGCAAATGCACTTACTTGCTGTAGATACCTGTTAATAAACTTCACAAACTTCCTATCATCTCAAAGCTGACAGGAGAGGTGCAGCCTCTGATCTGCACACAGGTTCCAAAGAGCTGCCCTGCTGCTGCTCCAGGGTTTGCCCTCCTAGCTGCATCCCCAGGGGAACAGATCTGCACAGCAGGCATGACTTCCAGAGGAGGAAGAGTGATGTGAGGAGACTTCCCTTCCTTCCTCCTCCATGGTTTTAAATGGACAAAAACATATGGGGAAAATTACTTACGTTCAAATCTCTGAAGTATTCATTGTAATCCAGGGCGTATCCCACAACAAATTTGTCTGGCACTTCAAATCCAACAACTGGAAAAGACACCAGCCTGTTAGAAAAGGATCTTCCTGGAGTTCACTAGATCTTTTCATAGAGGCAGTCTGGGATTTTGCAGTCTGTAAGCATCCAAACTAATTTTATTTCTTCCACTCAAGATTAATATTGGAGCTATTTTACATTTTTCACTTACTCTGTTGATTCCATTTATCAACAAAAGCAAAATTAAACGGATGTGTGTTTGGTTCCCATGCAGCAGCACAGTGCTAACAAGCAGTCTACAAGAAATGAATGGAAGCACTTAAACCCACAGGCAGGGTAGTATTATCAGAATGTAAAATCCCTGGAAAATTTCCTGCAACTCTGTAAACACACCTAGAAAAGGCCAATCCTCCCCAGACCCATAATGTGCCAGTGGAAGCTGGTGAGCACAGCATGTTACCCTCAGGGAGACAACTCTGAGCTCTAGCAGGACAGTTTGTGGGTGGGCAGCAGCATCAGTCCAACCTGTCCACACACACTAGAACCAAAACCAGTACTGAATTCTGTAAAATATAACTTTTCTAAATGGCTTATTCCCATCATGCTAAGACTCCTGAGCACAGGAAAGCTGGTTTCTGTCTCCCTGGTTACAATGAGGGTCTGTTTAGAAAGCAGGGGGGGGAAGCTGTACAACTCAAAGAAAAGACTGTGTGCTTTTGGAAAAATTAAGGTGATGTTTAGGGGGTTGGACTAGATGATCTTCTAGGTCCCTTCCATCCCCTGACACTGTGATTCTGTGTACTTGGCTCACAACACAGGGATAAAATGAAGGCCCAGGCATTACTGCCTTGTTGCCTCTTTTAAAGGTCATGTGTCCTCTATCAAAACAGGTTTGTTCCTGTGGACAGATGGCAAACCAAGTCATCTGCTGCAAGAGTCTCAAAAGGATGACCATTAACCCAGCTAAGCCTATAATAAGATCTCAGGAATGAGGGGCATCCCTGACTGAGGGGAACACCTCAGCTGAGCTTTAAGGCATTGAAAAATTTCAGTTCCAGAATATTGTACAACCTTGGAAAGGAAGAGAAAGAGGTTGGGATGCTACTGCTGCATTGACTTCACTTCCATGATGAAAGTACCTTGCCCAGCTTAACAGCAATGTAGCCCCTGGAACAGGGTTAAAATAGAAGAGCTTTTCACTGACACCACTGTCTGCTGGGGATGCTACTCCTTTCTTTGGTCTTGGGACAGCCAGGAGAAGACAAGAAGGGAGCAATTCAGTGCCAAGGCATAACTGGTTTTGTGCAAACTGAAACATAAGGGTAAACTTCTATCAGACCTGCCTCCCTGTGTGGTCCTCCCACGTTCCTGGGACAGCCCAGTGGCACAAGGTGGTTAAGTTCAGGCACCCCAATCACTCCCTAAAAGTGTCAAAGGTAAATCCAGCAGATTCTGCTGACCAAAGCATTTGACTGCATGCAAACTGGGAGAGTGTGCACATGGAAGGGATGCAACCCGGATCAAGAAGTTAACTTTTTGTAATATTTTACCATATGAAAAGAAAGTAAAAAAAAAAAAAAAAAGGACCAAACCAAATCCAGATTATGTCTGTCAAAAGTCATTCCAAATACTTAATTTCCCTAAATAAGGGCAAATTCTATCAAGAATCATTACTGAAGACTTGTTTGGAACATCCTTGGACTTTGACCAAAGGGTACCCAGTACACTGGCATACTATTAAAAATTAATAATGGTTGTCAAAAAGTGACTTACAGTCTGGCCGGTATCCCACACTTCGAGGAGTTCTTTTCACCAACAAACTGTCAAATAAAACCAAGATAAAACTGAAACATGGAAAAGCACCAGGTAACAAATACATGAGGCTGTTTTGATGAAGCTGAATTTAGCCTCAATAACTGCAAGCATAACTACATGTATTTTAAATTATTATTTTATTTGCAGGCACAACTGCTCACGGTGATAAAATCAAAACCTCCTGGAATCAGGAATGGTTCACAGCCTGGAGGCCAGCTAAGGGCTCTGCAGGGAAGAGGCTGGGAGACACTCACCTGGCTGCACTGACATTCTGAAAAGTGACTTCACAGGGTTTTTATCTGTGTTGGGAACTCCAGGAGCAATTCAGCTTATAGGTGAAGAGGTGATAACTTGGGATCTGGAAAGAGCAACTGGCTCTTTTCCAAAGCAAGGGTATCGTGAAGCAAAAGTTCAGCTGTGTAAGTGCAACCTCAGCTGCACTTGTGCAACATGTC
>WYEA01004341.1:37193-48085 GCA_033558465.1 Alcedo atthis | reverse complement strand
ATTCTGTGATTGATTCTGTGACTGATTCTGTGATTGATTCTGTGACTGATTCTGTGATTCTGTGACTGATTCTGTGATTCTGTGACTGATTCTGTGACTGATTCTGTGATTCTGTGACTGATTCTGTGGTTCTGTGACTGATTCTGTGGTTCTGTGACTGATTCTGTGATTCTGTGACTGATTCTGTGACTGATTCTGTGATTCTGTGACTGATTCTGTGACTGATTCTGTGATTCTGTGACTGATTCTGTGATTCTGTGACTGATTCTGTGAGCTGCTTTGGTAGCTGTTGCACAAAACCCCCCCGAAGGTCCCCGACGAGGAGGCCGCACAATGGGCCCTTTTCTGGGCACACACTGATCTACAGCCCCGTGGTATGTGTGGCGAGAAGAACAAAATGCAACCCAGTGTCTGACAGTGTCCACAAACTGTCATCATCAATATTGACTGCCACACAATGCCAGAGCTTCCCAGGGCTCGCAGCAGCCCCCGTGACACCGTTAATCAATCAGCGGCGAGGGGCCGGTGTCGGACACCACACAGCCCCCCTTGTTCCCTGGGCAGCACAAAGGCAGCCGGGCACCGTGGAGAGCTGCAGAGCTCAGTTGGGTTTTCCAAGCTGCTGCAGAGCATGAGGAGGAGGAAGGGGAGCAGCAAAGGAGCCGGGCGTGTGCGCCGAGGGCCAACAAAAGGAGCGGCGCGGCCGGACAAGGCCTCTTTCACGGCCCGGCCCCGCGGCGGCTGCACGGGCTGCACACAGCTATTCATTCAGAAACTCGTGGAGAACTGCTAACAATCTGGGTTTATGGGACCAAATTAGTATCTGTTCAGGCCCCTCAGCAGACAGCGTGGGCTCTGAGGGCTGGCACTGCAATAAAGAAAGTGGAAACTCCGCTGTGGTCGTGGCTGGGAGCTGCGTTCAGCCCCAAAGACACAGTAATAAGTGTGTTTGGAGATTCACAAGTGAAATAGTCCATCAAAGTTTCAAATGTTTACTGCCAGAAATGTCAGGAAAATAATATTAGGAATCAGTTTTACAGAGTGCTGATCTCCGTGGCCTTTCACTGCCTGACACGACTACCACATGCAGCTACAACACACACACACACACACAATCTGTTTTCCTGCTAAACAAGCTCTGAAAATCTGATTTTTTCCAAGGTCTTGCGACACAGCTCTAAAAGTCCTCCTCGTGTTTTGGCAGGTGGAAGATGGCTCCGGTCAGGGGTGTGAAACACCCCTCAGGGGATGCCTCACGGGGATCTCTGCCTCGGCTGGGCTCTCTGGAGCAGACCCTCACACAGATGAACACACAGACACACACTGGATGGCCCAAGAAAGGTCACAGGACCAACCCAGGGGGGAGACAGGATTCGACCCATCCTTCTGTGGGCTTGACTCCTTAAACACTGTACCCCTGGCTTTTGCCACTCTGCCCTCGAGTTTCTCTTCCATAAAGAGTTTCTCTTCCATAATGGCAACTACATGTGCACTGAGAAGCCACAGAATCATTCAGGGTGGAAAAGACCCCTGGGATCATCCAGTTCAGCCACTAACCTGCTCTACACAGCTCACCCCTTACCATGGCCCTCAAACCACATCCACACTGGGTGCAGATGGTGAAATGCTGAGATACTGGAGTAGTGGAGGCAGCAGAAATACCCCAAATAAATCATGTAAGGCTCCTCCAAAAGCTGCTGCAGCCAAGTTTATAAAAACCAGCACGGAGAGATTAAAATAAGACTCATCTTCTCACACATGAATAGAGAAAGCAGATTCTGGATGGCCAGAGGGCTCATTACAGATAAAGATGCAGGCCCTGCACACTGCATTCATAGCCTGGCAATATTGTTTTCTGAGTGCTTTCTACAAAAAGAACCCTCCAGAGGTGGAAATCAAAGCAGACTGTTGATTGTGGGTCACTGTCATTGCTGAGGACACTCCAAAAACACAACTGCTCACCTTCATCCTCTCTCAGGAAGGTGCAAGGCTTTAACAGCAGCCACACACCCTGGCACGCTGAGAGACAGTAAAGATAACAAAAGCTTGAACCTCTCTAAGATACACAAACAACTAAGAATGGATTAAATAGACATTGTTCCATGATTACCTGTACAACAAACCTAATCAAATCTGAGAGACTTTAATCTCAGCTTTCTATCTCCTGGCAGTCCATAAACCAAACAATTTTATTATCTAGAAAAGTAAACACAGCAAAGTGTAACTGAAATGCTTGTTTGGCAGTGGCAGCACCTGGCCAGAAAGCTTCTTCTGTTTGTTTTATGTTGGCAGAAATAAAATAACCATTATGTTGGCTTACTGCACACAGAGGTCTTGACTGCTGCACATTTTATATGAATACTTTAGCACCAGAGCTTTCTTTCATAGATATCCCAACCCGGGTATATTCTAATTCTTCTTTATGGCACATCTGGAAATAACAGATTAGGTTATTTATGAGGTTATATATTATTAGATCAGGGGTTACTACAGCCATGCACACTTCTTGGCTAGCAAAAAGCAGAATAAAGACACTCCACAGGTTCAAACAGCCTCCTGCTCTTCCCAGCTCCCTGCTTGGTAACGTGCCTTGGAATGACCTCACCTCCACTCCCATTGCTTCCAGACATGTCTTTACATCCCAGACACCTAGTCCAGTGCTAAGCCTGGAGTTACAGATGAGCATGCCACAGTTCCAGTGTCCCCTTCACTGCCTGGGCTGTGGTAGCACTTCAGCAGCAGAAATGGAGACCACAGGCTGCCTGAGCAGGTGCCACAGGTTGATGGAGCCACTGCTCTGAAGACCACCTCAGACCACGTCTGCTGCAAAGGCCATTGCAGAGACAGGAAGATCCTCACTGACCTCAGTGGGCTTTGCTCCCAGACAAAACTGGGCCCCGAGCCTAAGTCCCTGAGTCCCTGCCAGTTCACTCACACTGAGCTCCACTCCTGACCTGGCAGCCCCAAACAAGAGCAACACAGGGGTGAAAAGCAAGGGGGTGAGAGCAGAAAGCAAAAGGTGAGGGCTGAGCAGGGCAAAAGTGTGGGAGGCTGAAGCAAGAAACATGGACAACAACATGACCTGGTCTAGGTGACCCTGCTCTGGTTGGTCTAGATGATCTCTGGGTCCCTTCCAGCCCCTGACACTCTGTGATCTGTGACTGCACAGCAGGAGCTGGAAAGGCTGCCAGGCTTTCCTCAGATCAGGTGTGTGAATCCAGACCTGGACATCTCTGGATTGCCAGGGAGGATGAGCAGCTGCAGGTGCTCAGGTGTGAAAACACTGGCCAATGCTGCCTGGCAGCCTTTGAGGAAAGGAGGTCTCAGAAGAGTCATGGGAAGGGGAAGGAGGAAGAGAAGGTCTCTGGGATGAAGCACCCCAAGGCTGGCAGACTGCTGGAGGACAGGCAGTGGTCAGTGCTGGCACAGAGTGCCTACTGCAGCAGTGACCAGCTCTCCCCAGAGCAACTCTGAATTCCTGCTGTGAGCAAGAGAAAAAATAATTTTGGCATCATTATCTTTCATGCAGCCTGTGCTGTTTGGGATTATTTACTTTGTACACCATACTGAAAAGAATAAAGAACATTTCATTTTGCAGATTGAAGGGGGGGTTAAGAACAAATTGATGCCAACTGGGTAGCTCAATGCAGAGGATTGCCATTAGCTTTCCTGGATGCAGCACCTGCAAGCTGAGGATTCTGGAATGGCAACTGGGTTGCTAGCATGGGGAATATTTCCAGAAGGTGGGAAGTAGGGAAGCTGGGTCTGCTGGCAGGAATAAGCACTGGAATTCTGAGTGCAGCAAAGAGGAACCAACACCTGACCTCCAGCAGACCCTCCTGCAGCATCACTGCCTGCTCTTCATGGACCTGCTGCTCAGGGGTTCCGTGGGGGACAAGGTGCAGGGATGCAGCAGGGACAGGGCCAAGGACAAGGTCCTGAGCAGACAGCAGAAGCAGAAAGGACGAGGGATACTCAGAGGGAAGAATGCAAGGTGGGGAGGTAGTGTGAGCATGCTGATAACCAGCTCCTTCCAGACCAGGTCACTGATTTTCCTGCTAGCTGAAAGGCAGAATGATCTCCCTTCCTGAGCCCTGCACATGTCCCCGTGGCTCAGCTGGTTTAGCTTGTTACCAAGGGCTGGCAGGGCTCCTCTGCCCAGCACTGCTCTGAAACCCCAGCTGAAGAGGCAGGTTTCCATTTCATTCTCATGTCCATGGAAAGCACGTGTCCCACAGCACTCACCAGACCCGTTCAGATGAAAAGCCCCACTCCAGACCACTACACCCCACAGATTCACTGGCTGACTTGCTGGGGGCTCCTCCACCTCCCATAGAGCTTGGTCTCCTTTCATACACCATCAAACGATGGCCTAATTACTGGTAATTTTTCAGCCTATCTGAGCTTTAAAGGGAGAAGGTTTTACTATCATTTGCATCTTAATTGAATGCACAGCTGAGTGACCACAGCTAAAAGATGCATCACCTGCAGCCACACACTGCAGTGTACCACAGAGGTGGCCACGGGGCCCTGGGCTGCTGGGCAGGGGCACTGCTGGTGGGCACTGGGGTACACAAAGCCTGGGAATATGGGGTGCCCAGGCACCCACTCACCCCACAGCCACTGTGGCTACTCCCAGGCATCTCCACCTTCCCAGCTGCAACCAGTTCCACTCCCCCAGGCCAGCCAGGGCTCCGGGCAAACCTCTCCCTTTGTGGTTCCAAACCAGGAGCTTTGGGGGATGGCAAGAGGGGGTGGGTGGGAAGAGCTGGGGTGGGGATCTCAGAGGTTTGAAACTGGGAGTGGCAGCAAGAAAACAGCTTCTGTGCCTCAGTGTTGGTCCCATCCTGCACGTTTGCAACCTCAAAGGGCTGCTTTTAGAACAGGATCAGCAAAATAAGGTTTATGATGACCTCAAGAGGTCCCTTTCAAGCCAGGCTGATTGCTATGGTTCTTCTAAATGTCTCCATGTTCCTGTGCTCCCCTCACCTGCAGTGTCTGCTCCTTGCTGTGACCCACAGTGGAACCACAGGCACGCTTCCTACTGGGGGCTGTTCAGGTTTGCTATCCTGGCTGGGAAACAAAGGAGGGAACAACGAAAACAAACAACAGCCACGTTTTCCTGATGTCATCTCTGTTTACAGACAAGCTCTCCAAACAGTTGTGTATCAGCTGAAAGGGTAACTGATCTAACAGGCAATCCAGAAACATGCCCAGCTCCCCAAAACAGAAAGAAACACCAGAGAAATGCATCTGATAGCTCAACAGACTGTGCTCGTGCTCTCTTTGGCAAGCTAAGCACTGCTTGGCATACACGTTTTGGGTTATTCTTCCAGTTCCCTGTAACCTCAGCCATCATAAGCCCATCTGCAAATCACTAGAAGGCAAACCCAGCAGCTCTGCAGGCAGGGCCAGCCACGTGGCAATGGCTCCGTGGCAGCACCAGGCACGGGGAGGCCTGGCCCAGCTTCTCCTGCCCCAGGAGATGCCAAGGGGCTGGAGCACAAGGGCCCCACACGGCCAGGGCAATGCTCTCTGGCTGCTCCAGTTCACAGCACTCAGCTGAGGGCAGCGTGGACGTCCCTCCTGTAACGTGCTGGGTTCTGAGCCTCCAGAACTCTCAGGTTCAGCTGATGACTGGGAGTTTTTGATCAGTGTTTCTAAATCAAGAGAAGTGATGGGGAGCACCAGGGCCCACCCGCTGGGATGTGGCACAAAACACACCCACTTCTCACAGTCTGAACAATTCACACTTTCAATTAGCTTGACTCCACTAGGAATCACAGAGTGGAAAGATCTGCAGCTAAATGTTCTGTTTCCCCCCATTTCTGGTTTCAAAGGGAACAGGTTTTCTCTTCCTAGATTTCCAACTGACCAGTTTTCTGCTCTGCTGAGCTAAGCAGAGTAAGAAGATAATAAGGAAATAATAAGGAATAGAAATTTAAAATATTTGTTTGCATCCTGTGATTAAAATGCAGAAGGAATGGAAAGATAAAATAACCAGGCAAAACCAACCATACCAAAGGTCTGTAGTTTGGATGAAAAGTCCCCAGGCACTGGCAATATTTACAGAAGAAAAGGCTGTGCAGGCTCTCTGTTGACAGGCAGTCCACACCATCTGCTAACAACAGTGTACAAACACAGACCCCCTTTGATCAGCCAACCTCCCCCACGGCACTGGCCACTGCCACTCAGAGCCCTGCAGCCACCAGAGGTGGTTGCTGGATCCCTGCTGCCCAAACCCCTGTGCTGGACAGGAATCCAGCAGCACACTGACTGACTCGGAGCCACTGGGGACACACAGAAAGCAGGCAGCAGGCTGCTCTCCAGAGGTGATCCTGCTGGCACATGCCCACCTCATGATGCCATCAGCCCCCAGCACTGACTCACTGCCCCAAGAATCAGGAAGGATTTTCTGCCAGGTGCTGTGGGACACAGATGTTGAGTGAAAAGGGAACTTTGCACCCTGGCTCTAGTGTAAGGCTCCCCAGCTATTTCCCAAGAGCAGCAGATTCTCTTCAAAGGAATGCAGAGGACTGGGTGAGAGGGGAAGCACTCGTGCCCTCAGAGCACCCCTGAGCTTACCATGGCATCAGCAGGGTAGCCAGGACTCCACTCTGCCCAGCAGCCCCCTGCTTTTTGACTCCCATGGAAGAAACTGCTCATGGAAAATAAAAGTGTCACTGTACACTCAGTTTGATTGAGGCTGTTGGTATTTTCCACAGAGCCTAATGGATGTGCTTATCTCCACTGGAGCAGCAGTAGATGGCCACTGATATCTTTAAAGGCTTTATTTTTCACTGCTTTAGCTGTGTTTTATGGAAAAATATAAAATACTGAGTCCATGCAAAATATCCTCAAAAAATATCACCACTAATGTTGATCCTTAAAATGTAAATCACTCAGGGAGAGCACAAAAATCCTTATTCTAGGAGTCCCTGCTGGTATCTTCCCACTGGGACTGTTGGGCATGAAGCCTTCAGCCTCAGATTCCTGAGAAACCAGAGTCAGAAGGGGGAGATTTCACCAAGAGCTGGCAGAGGTTGCATCACCTCTCCATAAAACACACCCAAACCTCGTGTCAGCCCTTGCACACATGGGACAGATACAACCCCTGAGTGAGCATAAACACTATTTTTAGTTTAAAAAAACCCCTTTTACAACTTTGCAGCTGCCTGTAAACCAGGGTTTTTGTCTGCAGAGGGCTTATCTGAATTCCTGCAGGATGTTTCATGTGGTGGAGTCATTTCCCAAGCACTCACGTCAGGGCTGGGGTTGAATTAACAGGAAGGGTTTCCCATTGCAGTGTCCAGAACACACTTTTTCACCACCTGAGCTCTGAGGACATCTCTGCAGGCAGGACACTGGCTCTCTGCACACAGAGTGCACACACTCACTTTCTCTCTCCACTCACACAGTCAGCCTTAGGTCACAGCCTCAATGCAGTGACCAGCTCTTGGAAGACAAGTGTATTTTGGGCATCTTCTAAAACCTCCTCAGTTTTGTCTCCCCCTCTGGATCTAGGCTGAGGTTTCTGTACTTGGCCAGTGCTCAGCATCTTCATGGAGAAGCTTCCCAATGACTGAGGGGGCATCTCCCTGGAACCCACTGACATCTGAGCTGGGGCATGAGCCCAAATCCTACCTTGGACACGACAGCTGGTGATGGAGAGGCAGGCAAAGCAGCAACCCAGGCTGCCTCCCAGGGCTGCTGGGGTCTGCAGCAGTGCAGGCAGCAGCTCCCACGGGCCAGGGCTCCTGGCAGGGACAGAATTTCTGCCCCCAGAAGGAGCAGGGCAGAGGTTTTGTCTGTGGCACACTGGGTCAGAGGCAGTGTGGTGGCCAGCAGCCCTGCCCAGCTGTCACCCAGCCCCTCTCCTCTCCACCATCCATCACCCCAGCCTCATTCCTCTGTCAGATACACACGGGCAAGGGGCACAGAAGCATCCTGACAGCTGCAGGAAGCAGGAAAAACATCCCCACCAGGAATGTCCCAGCATCACCTTGCTGGAACTGATACTACTGAACAGGAACTAATCCCTTCCAGAGAGACTGGGAATGGCTCCAGCAATTTCCACCACCCTGTATCATCTATTTTTTGGATGTCTAGATATAGCTCACTCAGCAGAGAAGCTGCAGCATTTCTGGGGGAGGGAGGGGGCTGCCCCCAGGTATGGAGCCTGCAGGGAGGGGTGTGTTTAGCCACACTTGGGCCTGCACAAGAACTCTCTCTGGTTTGCTTACAGGGAAATTTAAAAGTGCTTCTCCATATCTGCTACTCCAGTTTCACCTAGAAAAACACCACCCTTCTAATTAAGGATATTTAATTAAAAGTAAAAAAAGAAAAAAAAAAAAGCAGTAACATTTCAAAGACCATTTGAGCTGAAAAGAAAACATTCTTAGCCCTGACAATATTACCAATTTGTCTTTGCCTCTTTTGCAGGGACCCGTTTGTTCCTCTCGTGGAAATGCAACTCGTTCTCACCCCAGGGCTGCTGCTGCTTCCCCCTTCAGTGGACACTGGGCTGGGACAGAGGCTCTTCTGCCCAGGAGGCTCCTGTGCTCTTCCAACAGCTTCTGCTCTGCAGAACGACCCCTCCTGCCTGGCTGCCTGCTGGCTGCAGACACCTCCTGCAAGCTGCTCCACAGCAGTAACCCCAGGCTTCAGGAAATGCTCTAACAGGTGCAGAAGCTGGGTCAGCACTCAGGAAGAGGAGACACTTTCAGCTGCCCTACCTAATGCAGTTTTCTTCCTCACATGCAGGCCTACACAGCACTTGGGGGGGCTTTTCTGCAGGTATCATGTCTCGAGGCCCGTGGGTAGGATCTTGTGATTTGTTGCTGCACAGCATCACTCCACACCCCTGCTCTGCTCTGAGGAGAGGCAGGCTGCTCTGGACACCATGGAGATCCAGGGGGGCTCCTCAGCTCACCTCTCTTTAACCTGCCACCAGGCAATGATGCTTCTGCAGCTACTTCAGCTCATGCACTGCTGAGCTGAGTGGTGGCACCTGGACAGTTACACCACCCTGCAAGGCACCAGAGTCATCCCAAGTGAAATAAAGTGACAATAACAAGGCTAGAGGAGCGTGAAACACAGAATATTTCTCTGTTCAATATAAATATTGTGCCTCCCTCTGCTCTGAGGAGAGGGCAGTGCACTCAGCAGCACTGAGCTCTGAGGTATTTAGTGTCTACCCCAAGGCACTGCTGTGCTCTGAGCACTGCAGTCACTCCAGGCTGACAAACACGGACCAGAAGGCAGAGTCTGCACAAATCACTTTAAAAAGACTCAACTCCTTGAGATATTAAGACCTGAGAACCCACCACTTAATACTCCATTGCTCTAATTTCCCTTCTTAAAGCATTTGCAGCAGTAATCGGAGGTGATCACTGAGCTCCATGCAGCACCTTTAATTAAAGTCTGCTTCTGCAAGCCCTGTCTGGGGAGGCTAATCCCCCTCCCCTGGGCTGCTAGATTTGCAGGGCAGGGTGAGGAGGCAGCTGTACACTTGGGGAGTGAAGGGGGCCCAGCTTGGCACCCCAAACTGCCACAGAACACCAGCTACTTCAGATGGGAACTGCCAACAGTCAGCAAAGGAGTGGGGCAGAGGCACAAGCCATGAGTGCAGACAGGACAATTAACCACTCAAGGTTAATTGTCAAAAACACTGGGTTTTTGCAGTGCTGTCAGTGTGGGCTCAGGTCTTGCCAGCCCTTGTCTGGAGCATGTGGAGAGACCAGCAGAGCTTGTGACAAGAAAACTGGGAGCTGTAGGAACTCTTCCCTACAAGAGCTCCAAGGAGATGGGCAACAGGAGAGCTGGCAGAGCAAGAAGGGCAAATGAATCCTCAGAGCAGTATGGCAGTGGCTCACAGCACCCTCCTGAGCCAGGGAGCTCAGTGTTCCTGCAGGCACAGCACATGGGCACCATCCTGGTGGATCTGCTGACTCTGCTGGTGATTCACTCCCACTTACCCTCTGCTCTGCCAGCTCAGGGAGGCTCCACTCCCAGCACTGCATTTCCCCTGTCTCACCTCCCCTCATGGGCCTGGCCCACCCTCCACCTCCGGGAGTGGCCACCAAGCCCTCCCTCCTCTCCTCACCATAAGCTGCTGTGCTCTGAGGCACCTCTGGAAGGGTCTGGCTGGAGCAGGAGTGAGGAATGAGCCACTGGTGCCTCATCCCTGGCCGAGGTGGTGAGGAATGGTCCCAGCTGCAGATGTGAATGTTCAATACTCATGGCTGACTGCCTTGCCCTCCCACCACCCTCACCCTGGACAGCCTGACAAGCCCTGACCCTCTCCCTCCCAGCCCCAGGGAAAGCTGCTCCCTGCTCCTACCCCTGCTCTGGCACTCAGCTGCTCACACGAGGTAACCGAGGGGACAGGGGCTCTCTGCACAACAGGATTTGTGTTCCCAGGGCATATGCCTGTAGAGAATTTACTGCATGAGCTTAGGGACTGCTCAGACTGACTGAGCTGCAGCTCCCACAGACCAATGCCTGAGAAGGAACACACCCCCCAAACCTCCAGACTCCCAGTGGGGAAGCAAACAGGAGTCAAAGCTGGAGACAGAGAGATGAGATGAGGGGACTGTGGCTGGAGACACTGAGATGAGATGAGGGGACTGTGGCTGGAGACACTGAGATGAGATGAGATGAGATGAGGGGACTGTGACTGGAGACACTGAGATGAGATGAGTTGAGGGGACTGTGACTGGAGACACTGAGATGAGATGAGATGAGGGGACTGTGACTGGAGACACTGAGATGAGATGAGATGAGGGGACTGTGGCTGGAGACACTGAGATGAGATGAGATGAGGGGACTGTGACTGGAGACACTGAGATGAGGGGACTGTGACTGGCAGCTTCACAGTGCAGAGCCAAGGC
>WYEA01004341.1:11965-37093 GCA_033558465.1 Alcedo atthis | reverse complement strand
GATGGGATTAATTAAAATTAATAAGAATTAGCTGGTAGTGCCACACCATGGCACTCTAGTGATGGTGAGGAAGACAGAAGCCAGAATATTTACAAGTGATTAGTGAAACAGAAGAAGAAAATCCTTCATTCTAGAGATGCTGCTACTGCAGGAGTCAGACACGACCCCAGCTGGTCTAAACTTCACTGCTGCACTTTTCTTCAGTGGATTTTCATGACACATGATAAAACTAAATCTTGAGAGTGATTTGAATCACAGAAGTACCTCCCAGTCCAGATCTGAAGCTGCATTTTAGCAGTAAAGGGTCTTTAAAATGATGCCCACGAAGACCAACAGGACATTTTGCTGTTTCTTAGCAGACTCACCCCCGAGCTGGCAGAGCCAACACACCATCTTTTACCTCCAAACCAAACAAGCTCCTCATGCTGCCTCTCCCTGTCCCCATCCATCACACTCCCCTGTGAGAAACCTGCTGCCATCCTTCCTTCACCTGACAGGCTTGGGAGCCTGTTCTTCTTGACACTGCTGCCCCAGAGGAAAAAGTAAATGCTAAACGTCAGCTTAGCTGCTGGAAATGGTTTAAAGTGCACTCCTCCTCCCTGCAGAGCTGAGAGGGAGCAGCTGAGAGGTGCTGTGTGTCACAGTCCCTTTGATAAGAGGCCAAGAACTGACACCAACAAGATAATCGAGCCTTCAAACCAGGCATGTACATCTGGGATGACTATCTGCAGCTTCCATCTGACAAGAGAATAATCCTATTAATATGAGTTTTTGACACCAGCCTGAACGCTGCAGCGAAAGACAAAGGTCGAGTGAGTTTAACTCGACTTCTGTTGGGCTTTTACTGGTCTCCCAAACACCAGCTTTCCCAGCGCAGGGAGGAGGGAAATTCTGCACCAAGGGTTTAATGGTGGGTAGGTTCAACCCCAGCTCAGCCACTCCTCATCCTTCTCCACTAGAGCTGGTGTTGAGCACACTGGCCTCTCAGACACAACCACGGAGCACCCGGAAAGCGAAGCCCTTGTGCTGCTGGTGGCAGGGGGAGCAGGGCTGTCCCCACGGCGCCCGGGGCGGGGCTGTGCCACAGCACCCCCTGCCCACTTATGGCCAGCCGGGAGCACCCACCCGGGCTGCTGCAAGGAAAGCAGTGACGAACCCTCTGTCCTCAGCGGGGAGACGGACAGACGGACTCCGCAGCACGGCCTGGGTGTCTGTGCTAACCCCAAGGCGTGAGTGGCCGTGCCGCGGCTGGGATCTGCTGCCTGCGGTGGGTGATTCATGCATTTTACAGCCGTGAAGCACGAGGAGCTGCTGCTGCTCCTCCAGCTTCCCCGCGGGATGCAGCTCCCACCCCGGCCCGCCTCCTCGGGCTGGGGCTGAAGCGCAGCCCCGCAGCCCAGCACTGCCAGCTTCCCAGCAGCTCAGCTCCAGCTCATCCCCCGGATAACCCTCACTGTCCTGCTCCTGGGTGCAATGAGCACCCCTCTGAGCACACAGGAAAGCCGAACGTGGAGGAGGCTGCAGCTCAGGACCAGCTCTAGCAACCCTTCCCCTGATCTGCTTTCACCTCCCCCGCCTTGGCTTTCTTCTCACCGGTCTGGCAGGGTAATGAAGACAGAATATGCATTTTGCCTCCAGCGAGGGTTTTTCTCCTTCAGATTAGCTGGCTCTGGCTGGAGTAGGTGATTCTGGCACAAGGATGGGATGCAACCCACAGCAAACTCAACTTTAAGAGAACCCTGATGGTTCACCCACTGCCCGGGTGAACCCGGCCTCCTGCCACACGTGTGCCCGCAACAGAGGGTGCCACTGGGCTGGAGACCCCTACACTGCCCTGCTCAGCAGTCCCACACCCCACCAAGGCCCTCAGGAGGGCTGCAATCACGGACCTGCCCCAGAGCCTGCCCAGGGAGAGACGGCACTCAGCAGAAACCCATTAAAACCAGCCCAGCAATTAACAACCCACAGCTCTCGGGACCAGAAAATCAACTCCTGCACGGCTTGAAGTGCAGCACATGTAGGTACATGAAAATACTCAAAGGGAACTTCAAAAGCTACGGGAGAGGAGGTGAGAGGAGGAGCTCGGGAGGCTGCCCAGAAAAGGAGCCCACAGCAGGTCTGGTCTCCTGGCCTTTCATTAACAGTGCTTGGGAGAAAAGGCTCCACGAATGCCAACAGACACTGGGCATGGAACTTGTGTGGACTGGTGCTGGGGAGGGCTCCACATCCACATCCACATCCACATCCATCTGTCTGCAGCAGGGCAAGGCTGTGAGCTCAGGGCTGGCAGCTGCTCCAGGCTGGCACCAGGACATGTTCCCTGCACCAGAGGAACCTCTCCGAGGGGCTGCAGAGACAGGACCTGGGCACCCCCCTTACCCAACTATTTACTGAGCTCTGCCCTACATTTCTTATTCTTCATTTTACTCACTTCATGTCAAGAGTTATTTTACAGGACACACAGAATTAGCAGAGTTCAGCTGCAAAATTTTGGTCCCTGAATTAGCAGAGTTCAGCTGCAAAATTCTGGTCCCTGAATGCTTAAGTGAAATAACTGAAAAATAAAACCCACTCTCGAGCTGATCTTTTGGCAGCAAATTAAAATGTACTTTGCCAATTAAAGAATAACAGAGGAAAATGATACCCTCCCAGAACACAGTCATTAGGTAATTTAAACAGTGAGATGTATTTCAGCTGACGGCGACGTAACATCCTTTCCTGGATAATCATTTCATTTGCCAGCCCAGATCATCACAATTCTACCACTTACAGCAGCAAAAAAAAACCCCCAAAGATTAAAAAAAATCAAATTCAACATCTTTCAGATTTTTCACCTAGTCTGGAGTACACAGTTAATTATTCTGAGGAGGTGCTGCCCCTCCCTCCAGCACTCCCAGCTTGGGCTGCTCAGTGCTCCAGGCACCAGCCTTGGCTTGGTGTCCAGGTCCAGGCCAAACTGGGCAGGGCAGGGGCACTGCAGCACCAACTCCCACCCCTCTTCCCCTCACCTGCCCCGTGCCACAGCACCCTGCAGGTTGCTCAGCACCACCTCAGCCAGCACGTGTCAGACACCCTTCCAGGCAGGGTCATCTCAAAAACACTGGAGTCCCTCTTCTGGTCCATCCCAGTTCAATTTACACTTCTAGATCTCCTCAAGTAATTTGATTTCCTAGAAAGCTACACGCACACACAAAAAACATCCATTCAAATTTACAGATGAAAGTTTTACAAGATTTTTTTTTTTTTTTAAGTGCTGAAAATTCCCACTTTGTGCTTTCTAACCTTTCAGCATTTTAAAGGGTCTTGTTGCAACCTGCTGATGGCTGGTTGCTCCAGCAGCACCTATAGATATGACTGGTGACTAGCACAGAACAGGTACCTCCAGGCCAAGCAGCACCTTCAGAACAGCACCAAGCTGCAGGAGCCAAGCCTTCCATCAGCAGCCCGTGCCAAGGAGCTCTCAGTGGCACCATCCTCCTCCCAAACCCATTGCAGATGCACTGCTCTGGGGGGTGGCTGATGTGCAGTTCCCCTCCCTGCTCGGCCCTGCAGAGCTCATGGAGGCAGCAGGGGGGGAAGAAAGGCACAAATCCTCCTTTCTGCACTGAGCTGGCTATTTTTGCCCCTTTTTATTTCTCTCTTCCACGTATGTGGCAAACGGGTTTTCCAGTGAAAACTTTTTGTTTGTGAAGGGTGGAGACATTTGTTTTTGCAGCCCTTACACAGGCTCTTTCAAAAACAGCTCTCTTGCTTTTGTTGTGTCAACAGAGGGAAAGGATTCACCTATCACTGACTACAAGTAACCCACACCTCCCTGAAGCCTTTTGTGCAGGCAGGAATAAAAATATATTCCTATCCAAACAAGCACCTGATTCCTGTGTGAGCTGGTCTGCTCCCCTGAGCTTGTGCTCACACACCTGAGGCCTCACAGAGCCTGTGGGAGAGGGGATTTCTTTGTCCCTCTCCTCTGCAGGGACAAAGGTGCTGGCACTGGACCTGCAGATGCCCCTGCAGCTGCCCACGTCACACCCTCCTCCTCAGGGAAATCCTGCCCTGCTGCAGACACTGAGTTGTGTGTTTGTGGATAAGGGTTGGAGAAAACCTGAGACTGTGTTAGAGAAATGCAGAGGTTTGGGGCTGGGGGGGTGGTACTGGGACAGAACTATGGAGAGGTATCAAGCAGAGCTGCCCCTCCAGTCACACTGCAGAACTCACCCCAGTGCTTTGATTTGCCACCAGATGCCATTAAATAATGTCAATTTACCTACAAGCAGAGCTGAGAGGTCCAAGAGGGAAAGGATGGTTTCAGCAGCAGCTGTTGGGTGCTGTTGGAAGAGCCTTGAAGAATGAAAGCATGCTGACCTGACACCCACTGCCAGGGAAACTTGCCCACTCACCTGCACACGAGCAGAGCTGCTGCGAAGCAAAGGGAGCACCTGTCCCAGCAACACCCATCCAAAATGGGATTTCCAACTGGGATTTGCATGGGGGCCAACCTACCCAGTCTGGCACCCCCCTGGCTGCACCCCAGGCTGCAGGTGGGTCTGGCACCCCCCTGGCTGCCATCCCCAGGCTGCAGGTAGGTGGGTCCTGCACCCCCCTGGCTGCCATCCCCAGGCTGCAGGTGGCCACATCCAGGTTTCATCATCCCCACACTGCTGCAGACTCCTTCAGGCAACTCTGCTTGAGACATATGTGGCATGAGATGTATGAAAAGAAGGGGGAAATCCAAGGTAGAAGGTGTCTCTAATATTTCCATGAACTGGGTTTATCTAACGTATGCTGCTTTTCCTGGTCCACCCACACAGGGAGAATGCATGGACGTGCTCATGCTCCCTAGCTGATAAAGAATTCTAAGGAATGTTTATTTAGATCTACACAAGAACTCAAAACAGACATTTCCACCTCAGAAAAAATGCTAAAGAGAATGAAGAGATGCAGCTGACACAGCATCCACTGACACCTACAGCCTCTGCACTGCCCCTGCCTCCAAACCTCTGCTCTAGCAGCTTGTCCCAGGGAAAAAAAATCATTATTCTTATTTCTGCTTCCTTGTGGAGACTCAGGAATAGCAATTTCAGCTGCTGCCAAAATAGGGGCCAGTTCTGAGATCCTGACTGGTGCCTGTCAGTTAGGGGCTGAGCACCACCAGGCATACCCTAAAGAGGCCACTGAGTAATAATTAATAGTTTTATTAACGTGCATAATCTGTTTCATTTTTAATTATCCGAGTACTAACTGTAAAATAACTGAAAGACCAATTATATTCCATTATTTTGATACTTAGAAACCCCTGAAAAAAAAAAAAGACAACGAAATAAAAATTGATTAGCAAGTGAAAAGAATAAAGTTTAGATTCCATTGTTTGGCATAAAGAGAGAACTGCAGTGATGTGAATGAGCTGAAATTTACATCAATTTGCATAATAATTTGGAGCATTAAGTTATTTTTTTTTCCTCTGAGTTTTATTATATTGTGTTTTAAATGCTGAATGGAACTGTAATGGAAAAAGTGATTGTCAAGATGGAGATCAATAATAAGAGAAGGAATTCAAACTGGCATGGTTTCAATAAAGTGTTTATCTAGCTCCCAAGGAAAACAAGAAGAGCTGTGGCATTGGCCAGAATAGAAGCAGATCTAATTATCCTGCTTTAGTACTTCACACATTTTCTCTGGGGCTTTCAGCTTGTAACCACACCATTCCACACATCCACTTCTTTCCCTTGTCAATTCCCAGTATTAAACCCCACATTTCTTAAACCACATGCACATTTCTAGGCTCATTACTTTTTTTGTTTCCCAAACTCATTTTAAGGTGTTTTCACTTTCAAGTTTGGAGGTGAACCATTTCTAGCTGCAGATGTTGAGCAGGGTATCTTTCCATTCATACAAATGGCTTTGTTTGTTTGTTTGTTTGAACTCAAAGAAATATTTAACTTCACTGTTTTCCATCTAGCCCAAATTCTACCAAGTAATTACATAACAACAGAGACAACTTCTCACTCACCACTCTCCTCGCAGAACTGGAAGTTGCAGTGCTGTATAAATCCCCAAATATTACTATATATGTCATAAATATACACAGATATATATATGCAAAGACACAGCTACATGTATGGATTGAGGACAAACACATATATTGGCAGTCCTGTCTTTCAAGGAGTGAGTTTAGCTCCTGAGTCAACAGAAGTTGCTGGAAATGTGCAGTGATCACTTGAGGAAGAGCCTAAGCAAAAGTTAGAGCTGTGAGGTTCACCCTTTACAAGTATTGCTGCATTTTTTCTTGTCCATTTCTTTCTGTTTATATGGAGAAACGTCCGTAAATGTCTTTAGTAATTCTGCCCCAGTGCTTGCTTTTAATTAGCCTAATTATCAAATACCTCCTAAGGCAAAATTTTCAGCTCAAGTCTCTATCTGACGTACACACTTTAATTTAGCCACAGTCCTGTTTTTCTGCCTGGACAGAACTGCTGGGAAGAGCAAGGAGACTTGTCCAAGAAAACCTAGAAGTGTGATGACTTTGTAGATAATTCTAACTGAATTCACAAGCAAATTAAAACAATTTACTGCCTATCTGGTTTGCCAGTGCTTTCTGAAAGAGAGGCTGAAACCTGACATATTCCTTTTACACTACCATATTTAAATTAGCCAATTTCTATTACACAGTGCATTCAGTAGAATAAAAAAGGGGTTTACATGCAAGGTTTCTGCTATGAATAACCCAGGAACATACAACCAGATGTCCAGTAACTGACTCTGGATCTAATAAAAGGGGAATCTCAGTAAGGTAGGGGGTTTTCTTTCTCCCAGCATCACAGAAAGGAAGTTCTTCATTCACCAAGACAGCACATCAATGAACTCAAATCCTAGGTCGAAGAGGACCATTGATTACAAACACAAAGGTAAAGACCTCCCAGACTGAACAAAGTACTCAACATTTTGACATATGAAGTCTTCACAATCTAAATATTTTTCCTGAAAGCAAACCTCTCCTTTTTGCACTTTTCCCCATTACTGAATTATCAATATTAACACGCAGGTATAAAATACCTGTGGTTTTACTCTGGAGGGCACCTCTCCCGGATGAAAGACTTTCACCATTCCTATTTCAGGCTTAACTGATTTATGTAAAATAACTTTCTGTGCTGACACAGACAGTAGCTGTGTAGGTCCCTTTTCTGGTGGAAAAAAGATAAATCATCTGACGTTAGCTCACGCCTTTCTGCCTGAACACTTCCCAAAGCTAAGAATGCATGGAATTGCTTTCCCCAAAACCACCCAACAATGCCAAGAATGCACCCCTGCCCAAAGTTTGTAAAAAGCAGCACAAAAAAAGAAAGAAAATAGGAAAAAAAGAAGAAGGAGGGTAACGTTTTGAGTTGGAGGACAATGAGTGACCAAAGGGGACGCTGCTCCACCCGCCGCAGCTGGAGACCGGGCTGTGCCTCAAACTCTCTGGCCCAGCTCTGTGTGGTCACTTCAGTTCTTAAGTGTCCCTCTACACATGTGACACAGTTAATAAATCTCCATTTTAAAGCCTTCTGTGTCAACCTACCGTTCTGATCCTAGAAACCTTCACCCCTGAGCAGTCTCAGTGCAAGGCCTAAAGTGAGGATCCAGGGCCCGCGCCAAAGGCCTCGCGGCCTCCCTTCTAAGAGCCACTTCCACAGCAGCTCTCTGCAACGGCCTCTGGTCTAAGACACAAATCTGATTCATGAAGGCTGTGTGCTGAGCTCCTGCACTGCAGTACTCAGCACAGTTGCCACCAGGATGAGCAGACAAGCAGTGTTTCCCCTCCCAGCAGCTCCCATCAACACTTCAGGAGCAACAGGCACCTACTTGACAAGCCTCCCTGAAGAGGCCTGGGGCCATCCATCCATCCATCCACCAGAGAGACAAGCTCTGCCAAAACCTTCATAGTTTTCACTCATCCCCATGCGAAAACACTTGGTCATGAAAACAGCAAAATAGAGATCATGAAAGAGCTCTCCATTAACAATGGAAAGTGATACATGGCACAGAGTTAACATCTTCACAGAACTTCCTGAGTTATGCTGTTTAAATAATCCTCTTTTCATAGATGAATGATTCAAAAGGGAATTTATAGATTAATTCTTTCTGTTTAATTTAGTAGAGAGGGATTTCTGCTTTGAAGGGGAACATACTTTTAAAAGTCCTACTTTTCAACACTTCAATGATGCCTGACAGAGTCCTCACTCAGTACTTTGGAGAGTGCAAAAACACTGAAGTAAGAAATGGGTTTCCCTTGTGTGGGCACGAGAACCTCAAGATATTTCTGTGGCACAAGGAGAGAATCTTCTTCATGGCAGCCACTACACAGCAGGAATGGTAGATTTGGTGCCTGCTGTGTTCCAGCAACCTTACACATCACTGTTGTCATTATACTGCAGAGCAAATGTACCAACACCCAGACAAATCCACCTGCAAGTCAGGCAGTAAGTGTCTGAGCAGATGCTCTACAGGTAATTACGAGTCCATTTTTCCTCTGCATTTCTCTGAAGGCCAAGGTAAGATGATAAAAATGCTGTCCAAAAAGGCAGTTACAGTCCTCAGCACTGCACATTAACTATCTGCAAGGTGAAGTCAGACAAAATCTCTGGTATTTATTAATCAAAAGAGCAAACTGCTCCATTGCATAACCCTCGGGCTGTGTGACTTGGGAAGCAAAGGCAGCAATGGATTATTGGAAGACAAACTGTTAAATGCTTTGGTTGCTCTAAACCTCTCAGTGAACCAAAGAAATGCCGTTAACAGAAGCAAACCACACCTAATGCTTTACTTTTATTAATGAGAAAGCACTCTTCCCTCCCTAAAAACCCTCCACCTATAATCCCCATCCACCTTGTGTCTCCCAGGTTAGCTTTCCGTGGCTCTCCTGACCCGAGCTTGGTGACTGGCACACCGAGGTTACACCCAGCACAGCTGGCAGCTGCCCTGGTCAGAGCAGTCCAGGTCTGTGAGCACACACCAAGTTCTGCTCCCCTGGCTTTCCACTTCCAAACCATCACCTGACATCAAACATCTCTGGAGTCAGCTTAGCTGAGAATCCAGCCAAACAGCTTCACAGTGGCAAACCACAGAGAAATCCACAGGGCAGCAAAACACCTTTCAAGCAAAAACACCGAGACGCTCGACGAAGAACGATGGAAAAAATAATCACGTGAGCAACAAGTGGATTTTCTTTATGCCAGGTGGTGAGGTTAAACTCCACGGCACCTAACTGCCTCCTCTGGGCTACCTGCAAACACAACAGACTGAGTTTTGTTGTTAGAGATTCTTGCCACTCCCTCCGAGAGCTCTGATGAAAGGTGATTAGTGTGTTGTACGTAAATAGACTTGAAAGAAGAATTTTGCTCATAAAGCACATACTAATGCCCAGCCAGAATCCCCCTAAACATGGACTGCTGCTCTTTGTCCTTGGAATAGGTACACTCTGCCCTCCTGCTGCAGCTCTCCAGCCCTCACCATGCTAGTCTGGCACACCAGACACTGCTCACAGTAAGGATTAGGTTAGTTAATTTACTGGTGATCACTCAGAGGCATTTACTTGTTGAAGTAGCTGCACACTTAGTCCCCGGGCTCACCATGAGAATGCAACCACCACCAGAGTTGTTTAACTGGTCCCTCAGAGCTCAGCAAACTGATCTTTATCTTGCTGTCCAAGTCAGAGGAACACTTCCCAGGACTGATGCAGGATCCAGCCCGTTCCACGCTGCTCCCAGGGCTCTGCACACCTTTCCCACCACATTTTACAAGGAGTTCCCAGTGCTCAGCACACACTCTTGGCTTTCAAGCAGAACACAGCTTTACCCAGCTCTGCAGGTGTTAGAGTTTGGAAAGGTCACTGTTTCTCTTTAGACTAATGAGGATTTTCTAGCAGGTAATTAAGTCCCTTGCTTACTCAGGGTGTGCAGTAAGGTTCTCCTGGCAATTGCCAGCTGACTGCTGCTGGAACAAAGTGCTGCTCAGTGCAGACGTGGCAGAATCAGGCCCTGGGACTCCATTAAGACACAGCAGAGCAGTTCCCAGATTGGCCTTTTCATAACAGCACGTGGCTCTACAACCTACCTGCAGCAGGTTGGGAAATCCTGCAGCCAAGCTCTTTTTGCACAGTGGTTTGATTTTGTTGTCATCGAGCCTCTCAATGCCACTGCAGCCAGAGTGTCTCTGAAAAGGGCTGAGGACAGCAGGAACACCCAGGAACAACAGGCAGAGAATGATGCCAAATCCTCATTTTTTGGGAGCTTCAGTTAGACCCCTAACGTCAGCTGAACGCTGGCTGCCCCACACCCCACTTGTATTATTTGTCTTAAATTTAGTCTAAAATGCTCCCAGTGATCCAGAGGCTGAGGATGTACAGGTCCCATCAGCTGTCACAGCAGGACTTCAAGTTGTCAGAGGAGCTTTAAGGCCAGGGTGCAGTGCCCCCCACCTACACTGCATCACCCCCCTGCTTTCCATCAAGACAGGAGGCACTGGTGGTGAGTTAGCCATGGCTCACCCTTACAAATCCAGGCTTAATTACTCTAGAACCCGACTCCAAAGACACTTCAGATGGTATCAATAAAGCAGAGAGAAGAAAGGCTTAAGGCACTTTCATGCTAATGTAGGAATATTAGCTCTCCCTCCTTGCAGCACAAGAGAACTAATTTACAGCAGTGTTTGAATGCTAATGATTTTTTTTTTCCAACAACATGTATTCAAAAAACAGGAGTGAAGAAAAAAACCCAAGGAGCTTTATCCAAATTTTTCTTTTAAAATGGTATTTTCTTCCTTGTGCTATAAAATTAAGCCATTGAATGACACTGGGGACTGGGGGATGCTGAAGTTTCTACCCCATTTTAAAGTGGGAAACAGATTCATGTGCAATAGCAGAGCTTCTGGTGTCAGGGCATTAAGAAAACCAGTAAGTGCTGACTCTCTTCAGAAGAAAACTGGTTGTCCCCAGTACTCTCCTCTTGCTAAGGAACCAGTTTTGTCCTCCTGGCTGTGCTGGGACTGCACTGGAAGAGCCCACAGTTAGCAGGAGGATTTTATCATCTGAAATGTCCATACTTAGAATGAAAACAACCTTTAAACTATTAGGAAATCTGACATATTTAAAAAGGAAAAAGAAGTTTCTGAAAGGCCAGTAATTCATATACTCCATGAATTTGCTGGCTGTGTGAAATCCAACAGACTGACTCAGCAAGGCAAAGCTTCTTGCACATTAGTCAGGATTTGATTCACAAACTGATGTTTTAAGACTGCTTATACAATCATTAAAGCCCTACTAAATCACTTTCTGCTCACCATAATTAGGGTTAAATAGAAGAACAATATGTTCATGTCTTAATAACACTATAGTTTATGCCATTGTCTTTGGAAGTTCTGTGGAGTTTGAAACTCTTTACAGGAGAAATACAGCTATATAAATATTGAGGCATTTATGATGTATTTATACAGAAACATACAGAGAGGAAATGCAAGCCTGGAAACAGGGTGCACTGAATGCCACAGCACAAGAAGGATGTTTAGGAGAGTATTTGGGTTCCAAATTCATGGGAAGGAGGTTTTAGGTTTATTTTAAGTGCAGTTCAGTGCTGCACGTCACCTACCCTGAGGGAAATCATAGTCAAGGCACCTGTATTTTCTGTAAGGTCAGCTCACAGGGCTCAGGTAGGAAAATCCCACTGACCTCAGCAAATTCACAAGATTATAGAAGTCCCTCATCTTCCTGAATGTGACTTGGGTAACTGGATTGGTGGAGCCAAGTCAGGAAACACAGCAAGCTTTCTGCATAGGGAAAACATCCCAAGAAGCAGGCATTTTAGGCAGGGAAATGACACCTGACACTGCACATGATTTGGAGAAAAAATCCCTAATTCATCCACTGAAACAGTTTTGCTGCATTTCTGATGAAGGTACCACCCTGAGATGGGGCAGGTCTGGCTCCTGGCTGCCCTGCATCTGAGAGAAGCACTACTAACAGCTATTAATCACAGATTATTTGCCCTATGCTCGAGGAAGCTGCCTTCCAAAAAAAAAGACAAAACCCACCCCAACAGGGAGAGGAGACCTGGTATTTCAGGGAAACTTTGCTGCTGCTCTGGGCAGATGAAGATCAAACTGCTGCCCTGGTCTGCCCAACAGCCTATGATGCAGGCAGCAGATAAAATGGAGAAAACCAAAATAACTCAGTGATACCCTCAAGCAATCACACAAACAAACAAACCTATCTAAATAAACAGAATTGCCAGGACCTCAAGCACCTTTCCACCAGGAAACCACAGCGTGGAACGGAACCTGGGAACATCCTGAAGCAGCAACAGCCAGTGGGATAATCTGGGCTTTTTTTCAGTCAAAAAAGACATTCAGGAGATTAAGTCGAAGATGTCCCTGCCCCAGTGGCCTCGGTGTGAGAGGCTGGTTGCCAAGGCCTCTGCAGTCAGGCCATGAACGTGGAGGTTTTTGTGAGGCTCTGGCTCAGGGCTGTGGCTGGTGAAGGGAGGGGGCCGAGGCAGCCCCAGCCCCGAGGGGTTTACATGCAGAGACCCTTCAGGAAGCTGCCAGACAGCACTGAGGGGACTGGCAGATGGCCCCGGTGCTGCAGCAAGAGGGGTTAATCCCACAGGGAGACACACACACGGCACAGGGACCTGAGGGCACCACTGCACTGGCCAGCTCAGCATTTCTGTGTGCGGGCTGCTGGAGGACACAGCTTCCCCCAGAAGAATGACTCTGAAAGCACCTCACCAGAGGAAAAACCATCCAAAAGCCCCAGGAGGGAAAAAATCCATAGCAAACCAGGACAAACAACAGGGTCTAGGCTGCTCCCCAGAAACAGGCTGTCCACTACTAATGGGAAATGAAAAATCAGATTGCTGCCATCACCTGTGGCCTGGTGCTGGAAAGCCAGGCAGCTGAGGGAATGGACAGCTCGCCCAGGGCAGGGCTGCGGTGCTGGTGCCCACAGAGGTGCTCAGGAGGATGGATGAGATTGTTTGACACCTGAAAATTGCTGTAACAAGCCTCTGTGCCTGTTTACACCCGAGAACTGTTGCACTGCCTGCAAGCAAACATCTATTTTAGTATTTTAGGCCCAGCACTGCTGCCCACACTGAGTCATGACAAATATCCCTGCAAATTTCTCCTCATTAGCACCGTTCTCAACTGCCTAATTGCAACAGCCTGTTTACCAAGTGTCTCTCAGCAATTTATTCTGAGAGTCAGCACTCCACAGTCCGTGGGGAGGTGTGATGGCAGGGCTAGCTTTAAGCTGTTTGGACCTACATGGGAACTAAAAGCTCCACCAGAAAGCAAAATTAAACTAGTATTTATGTCTCACAGCAGAAGGACTACTCCAGTGTAATTAAGCAAGGTTATAAACAGTTTTAAGACACCTTTACACAAGGATAAAAGGGTTTTCACACGACAGACTTCCTCTAATGCAGCAAAAGCTACAACATGAGAACAATATTGCCTAACAGCTACTGTTTTCATTTTGAAGATATTGGATATTCTGGGTGCTCTTTCCACTAAAGTGATGGATACTCCTAGTACAGACGAGTGTGACATTATAGGCAGTAGAGTGTGCAAACAGACACTAGTATAACATTTATGACCCAGAAAAAGACCTGTTGAATTCAAAGGGAAGAGGTGGGGTGTCTTTAAAAATGTTATAGGTGTTCAAAAATAAGAAGAAAGGAACAAATTATTTCCCGTAGAGTCAATCCCATCACATAAATTTCATCACAGCACTTCCATTTTGCAGGCTTCAAGGTATCCCACCCCAGACCACTCAAATCTCTTCAACTCTTCCAATGCCCCCAGTAATGCAGATGGTGCTGGGCAGGCTGTGGCCACATTAGAGCCAAATCCTGCTCACCTCCCTGCTGGGAACAGCCCCGTGGAGGCTGCCAGGACACCCTTGTGTGACTAAGGCTCACGGGAGCTGGTGGGAGTGAAGTGATGGACTCCACTGTGATGGCAGCAAACGTGAAGAGCTAAACCACATAAAACACACTATGTAATAATGCTAGGTAACCAAAATGTGCTTCCAATGGATAGGAGACAGGTTATGCAGGAAAATAAAAGGCTAATGGGATTCCTGGCTGTGCTAAAAAGAGCCCTTTGTGCCACAATACAAGCCCTGGTGAAACTGTACCTGGGCTACCCCCATCCACGTGGGGCTGGAATCCCACAGTACACAGCCCCTGCCTGCTGCACCCCCCTGGCTGCCTGTGCCTGTAGAAAAAACTAATGGATACAGGTTTTAACTACATTAATTCCACTGGTTTTGTTCCTGACACCACCCAAAGTGGGCTATTCATCCCCTCCCTGGGACTGGGAGCCAAGAGCATGGCACTGCCACCCCTTCTCCTCTGAGCCCAACCTCACTGAAGTAAGAGTGAAGCTGAGAGAAAATGCACTGGTAAATGAAGTGGTATGATCATGTCTCCAGTGCTCTGGCCACAGTTACCTGTTATTTATGTGGCAGATAACCAACAGTCCCACCTGAGAACCCCTTGGCAGCCCCGGGTCCCTAAGGGGGCCTGGCAGTGGGGAGGGAAGCTGCAGTGGCACATGGGGCTGCTGGAGTCACTCTGAGGGGAGGGTAAAGCCAGTTTTGACAGATCTCAATTGCTCCAGTTGGGAAAACCCCTTGGGATCACCCAGTCCAACCATCAGCCCTACTCTACACAGCTCACCCCTAACCCATGTCCTCAAACCCACATCCAACCCACCCTGAAACACCCCCAGGGCTCAGCCCCCTCCCCGGGCAGCCTGTGCCAGGCTCTGACCCCTCTTTCAGGGACAAATATTTCCCTACTGCCCAGGGAAACAGTAAATGCCTTTACTGCTCTTCTGAAAGGGCTGCTGAATAAGCCTTTACAGCACTTTCTCATGGAAGAGGAACTCTGAAGTGGATGCAGATTTCTGGTCCTCTAATACCAGGGCTTTCAAGAAGGGACAGAACAAAGCAATGCTCACAAGGTGACACGACTCCCAACACAGCCCACCCCTAGCAGCCACTTGCCAGGTGTGACTCCAAGTCTGAGTATTACCAAAAAATCTAACACTGAATGCATTTAGTTCAGGGGTATTTCTTGGTATTTAAAGTCAGCTGCTTCTGCAGAAGGCAGAGCTCTCCTGTGGAGGCAGCACGCTGGGGACTGAGCTCAGGACCCTCTCCTGGCATCACCCTCTTTCTCCTCTTTCTTTCTCCACACCTGCCGACCCTGAAGTCACTGTTTTGGAACGGGTGAAGTCTCACGAAGGGAATGAAAGTGAAATAAATGGCTCCCAGGTCCTGCTCCTTTCAAGTCGACCGCAGAAGCCCCTCTGACTTCAGCGAGAACAATAAGCACAATAATGGCTTCTCATTAGGCCCGGGGTCCCAGCGGGGCTTTGAGTGCTTCCAGAAATAACAAGATCTTCCCAAAGGTCTCTTTCTTTGTTTCTCCCTTTAATCCCAAGCGGGCTGGAATCCAGGGTTAATTCTGCTGCAGCGGCAGGCACTGCAACCCCGTGCAGCTCCCATCAACACCTCTCCTTCTGCCACCAGCTCCAGAGATCTCAGCATCACACCTTCCTCGCTGGCAGCCAGCTCCAAGACCAGGGGGTTTGTCACAGATGGCTCTGGGCTAGCCTGGAGTTCAGTGTCCAGCTCATTTATTCCTCCCGTGCGTGTGTGCTAGGGAAGGTGTGTGGAGTAAAGCACACCTGGAGCCTGCAAGCACCCACAGGTAAACTGCCTCAGACCCACCTCTGCACATCAGCTCTTCCTACTTACCCTCTCCCAGTCTTCTCCTGCATTATCCAGCATCTGGTTTGCATCACTTTATAGAGTGAAGACCCTATCCTAAAAATAAGTGCCTCCTCCTCTTGTTTTGGTAAACAGAAACATGGCACAGATAGAGCAGAAATATAACAGAGCAGAAACAGAGCACAGATAGAGCAGAAATATAGCAGAGCTGAAATATAGAAGATAGAAATATAGCACAGACAGAACAGAAATAGAGCACAGATAGAGCAGAAATATAGTACAGATAGAGCAGTGATTCAAATGAACAATTACACCTCCACTTAAAAATTAGATTCAATGTAAAAATGCAGATTAAATGCTGTATTTCCAGATTTAACATCAAAATTACTTGTCACAGTCTCAGTTCTCTCTATTTTACCCAGACCCAGACACACTGGCCATGCAGGTGGCTCTGCCTGTTGGGAGATAACAGTGAACTCCCTGCCTTATTTAGGTCTTTTCAGGCAAAACCCCAAACTTCCACAAGGAAAGGTTTCCCAGGCTGTTCTTTTCCAGCCTGCTCAGAGCCAGGCACTCAGGGCTCAGGTTGAGTGTCTTCCTAAAACGTTTTCCTACTAATCTGGGGAATCAGGCTGTGATCCTGCTTTAGCCCTAAAAACCCTCCAGCCTCGCAGAGCAAGAAATTGGAACTTAATTCCCATTGAGCCATTTCTTGTAGAAAGTAATTAAAATAAGCATTGATACACAAACAGCACTCCAGAGCCCCATTGTTTTGCCAGTGACAGGAATCTGCATTGAGACAATGGAATAGGCTCTTCAATTTAAAGGGTCCCTTACTTAAAAAAGGGGCTTACAAAGGTGCATCTCGCAGCCTCCTTCTCCTGAGGAATGTCTGTGGGGAGGTTTCAATCACTATGACAACCTCTTTTTAATGCCAATGCTTTTCCAGCCCAGACAGCTCTCTCCTGAGAAAGGGCATGTTTGGAGGCTGTGCCAAAACGGTGGTTGAAAGCCTCACTGACACAAAGATAATCCAGGAGGTTACTGTTTTGGCAACCAGCAGCTTCGAAAAGAACTGGAAATTTTGCATTATTTTTATTGGGATGGAAATTTCTGCATTATTGCTGCCTCAAAAACTGCTGCTGCAAAGGGGAAAAAAACCAACAGAATGGAAAAAAAACACAACCCAACCCAAACCAATCTGCCACGAGCATCACTGTGTGCAACAGGGGGGTTCTGGGGTTTGGCACCTCAAACCCATGGAGATGTGTTGGTGCAGCTGCTGCTGGTGGGTGTGGGGTGGAGAGGCCACAGGAGTTGGTGACCCCACTGCTGCTCTCTCTGGCTATGCACACAGGCTCTGGTGCTGCAGAGGAGTCACACAGAGTTGTGCAATGGACAGCAGTGAGGAGAGAGGAGGTGGTTTGATGTAAGCTGTGCCTGAGTACAGTCTACTCCTGCAGGGTAACTGTACTGAGCCTTCTCTTCTAGGGGCTGCACACACGTGTCTATGAAAGAAAAAGAGATGTTGCAAGAAAGCAAACAAATAAAGGGGATGGGGAAACACTCATCTCTGGAAGAATCCACAGCCTGTCTGTGCCTGTGGCTCCCATCTGCTGCTTCAGAAAGCCACTGAAAGGGCCAAACAGGTTTGTATCTCATGCTGCTGCCACCGTTTAGGCATTAAAATACCAGGAGGACAGTGGGTCCCTCAGTATTTTGCCTTGCAATGGGATATGGTGTATCCTGGGATGCATCCTGGGATGTGGTGGCACACAGTAAACATGACTAGTGTTGCAATACAAGGGTATTTACAGAGCTCTGAGAATACACAAGTAGCTGGCAGCACTCGTGTCCACGCCATACCATGCCCTCCCAGTGGATATAATATAATAAATATAATAAATTTAATATCATTAATATAAATAATATCATATATTATATAATATATATAATTTCTATAATATTATATCAGATATTGACATCGAGGACATGATTTCTACAGTGAAGGATGCTCTAAATGAGCAACAGGGGCTGTCCAGCCCCCCAACTCCAGTCTGATGTGATAAGAAAGGTCTGGCCACGGTTTACTGAAGACCAAGTTCCTCAGAGCAACTGATGCTGCAGCAGGGCAAGGCCTGAGCTCCCCCAGAGCAAAGTGGGCTGCAGTGAGGGGGAAGGTGCAAAGGGGAGGGCATCTCTCAGCAGCACTGAGCTCATGGGCATGGAGTCCTGCTCCTCTGACCTCCTGGGTTAATCATTCCCTGCTCAATCATCTGTGACTGAGACACCACCAATCGGGTTCTGCTTCAATCTCACCTGCTACAGGTGCAAACACATACTAGGAATACTGAAATAAATCAAATGCTCTGCCATGTTTGTGTGTGAGGCAGAGCAGAGTGGCTGGCTTTTTTTCTTTTCATTTTATGATGGTGATTTATAATCCAAAAGGGGATCAAGCCCCAGAGCTGTGCTCTGCAAACACATACAGGAAAACCAGCAAAACACTTTCCCTGTGATGTGCAACTCTGAGCTCTCTGGGCACAGCTGCTCTGAGGGGCTCTCCCCCAGCACCACCCCAAGCCCTGAACTCTGCACACCAGCCAGGTGGGATTCTCACTGCTCTGCTCTCTCTGAAGCCTACTGAAATCTTCCTTCCTGGTGATGCTTGCAAAGCAATTCAGAGTGTTTCTGATTTCAGTGGCAAGAGCTCTTGTAGAAGAATCTGGCCACGTATGCTCACCTTGGTCTTTCTATCACAGGGGGCTCAGTGAGGGGTCTAAGGAACCAGCATCACCTCAAAGCAAAACCCTGGCCAGGAAGGCAGCCTTAGCTGCTTCCAAAGGAGACAGAGGGATTTTCCCCTGCAATTCATGCAGCAGTTAAACTGTCGGGTTCAGATGCACTCACAATTAATGTGGTTAAACAGCCAAAGTATCCAGATAACCAAATAAACCACCAAACAGGGCCAGCTCTAGGGCTGAGACACCCATGGGGGGTCCTGCTGCCAGCACAGGGGGCAGCTCAGAAGCTGTGACACTGGCTCAGTGAGAAAAGCCCCCGGAGTGCTGGCTGAGATCCTGGCTGTCTCCCACCCTGCCCTGCTCCTGGCAGTCACCTGGAGACTGGCCCAAGTGGGCTGGAAGTCAAACAGGGACAAACATCTTCATCTTAACCAGAAGCCCAGCCCAGGTCCCAGCTACCTGGTATCACCTGCAGCAGGGAGAAGAGCAAAGCCTGGCCTGGCACAGCTCCCCTGCCCACGTTTGTGTTGGCACTGCAGCCTGCCAGCCTGCCAACAAACACAAGTACAAATGTAAAAGTACATTTGCTGCACCTGGCTCCTTACTCTTCTCTGAAATACATGACTCAGATTTGCTCTTACAGGAGTGGGGAGGCAATACAGCTGCTATCTGAGCTGTTGGCTGTGTCCAAAACACAGAGGGATGAGCAATGAATAAAAAATGAGATGGGTACCCTGCTGGTTTTCAGACCAGCAGCCACCCGGGGATGGGGGTTTCTATGGATGGAGCTCTGCAAGGTTTGGAAAGGAGTTCTAAAGAATGATGTAAACAATCAAAACGCTGCAGAAAGAAACAAACCACAAAGCTCAAAGCATCTGAAAACATTGGAGATAAACAGTTTGGGCATAAACACACCCATCTACAGTGGGATGCTTTTGTTTACAGCCTCCTGGGCGAGGCAGGCACATCTGGAGAAGTCATCTTCACCAGACTGAACTTCACTTGTGGGGTGGGGAGGAGAGGGGAGGCAAGGAAGCACCCAAAAAAAAATCACAAGTGGAACAAAGAACAAATAAATACCCCCTGTTCCTCACAGTACAAAAACTGAGGATCACCCAGCGATCGGGCAACGTGTTTGCAGTAAAACAACTTCTGCAGTGTGTACATCTGAAGGATGGGGGCTGTGAGTGGGCACTGGGGGGGAGCAGAAACCTCAGACAGGGACTGAGAGGCTGGGGGGCCATGGCCTGAGGCAGAGTCAGCCCACAGTGAGGCAGCACCATGGCTCAGGGCAGCCTAGAGCCCCAGAAGCCCTCAAACATCTGCCTATGGGAGCTGGGGCAGTGCACGGAGGGAAGGGCTGGTCTGGACTTGTCCTGGGCTGTGCTTGGCCTGTTTCTCACACTCTTCCCTTAATATCTGTTACTAGGCAGAGCTGGAGTGGAGACAGCAGCTCAGACAGAGGACGTCCAGGGCTGGAAGGGACCTCCAAAGCTCATCCAGTCCATCCCTGTGTCCTCACACAATCCAGCAGCTGTGAGAGGTGGTGGTGGCAGCAAACGAAGCAAGCTGCTGTGTGGGATCCACTGCAGCAGCAGGTCCTGGCTGGTGCCAGATCCCAGTCCCCGTGCAGCCTCCCAGCCTCCAGGGAGCAGGGCCAGGGGATCCTCTCTCCCCCTCCTGGAACAGAAGGAAGTTTTTGACTAACAAACACATCCAGAAAGGGTGTGTTGTACCTCACAGAAAACTCAACTTGCTCACGGAGCAGGATACACCCAAAAACCCTCTCTGGTGAGCAGCAGCTTTTCCCAGAGGCTGGTCTGGTGCACATTCTGCTCAAGACACCATTTCTTTGAGAGCCTGCCTGTCTGGGGAGGTTGGTGTGAGGAAGCCCTGGGGCTTCTCCCTGCCAAGCACAGGCCCTGCATCTCCTGCCTACCACACCAGCTCTGTCTGCAAGAGCTCTCCTCCCTACAGCAGGCCAGGTTCTCCTCCCAGGGCCTCACACACGGGTCTACCTCCCTTTTAGCCTCTGAAGGAGGGTTTCTCATGCAGGAGAAAAGTGTCCCTGGCTGGATTTCTGCTGGTGGATCCCAGGGTGAGGGGCAGGGTAATCCTGGTGTCCATCTGGCCACGCTCTCCCTGCCTCCACCTGGCTCCTCTGACCCCATTCAGATGAAGACCTGTGACTTTGTGCCAGGAGAGGTGAGATCTCTGTGTGCACTGAGTGTTTCTAACACAGGGATGCCTGAGAGAAGAGCAACGAGGGAGGATGGTGTCAGTCCAAAACACGAGCTCAAGAGGCATGAAAGCATCTCACCCCGTTGTGCTGCACGAGCCTGGCTTTGGAGAAGCAACTGCCACACTTCCTAAACCAAAATACTGATTCATTGAAGGCCACTCAGCCCAGTGTTACCTCCTGTGCAAAGGTTTTGACACAAACGAGAGGTTGGAGGTGTTTTCTGGTCACTTTTGATACTGGAGGTGGCAAAAAGGGAACCCCAGGTGCAAGGACACAAGTTTAGTGCCCACCAGCACCCCGAGTGTCCCTGCCTGCAGCCCCGTGGCTGCCACACCAGCCCAGCCCAGTCACCCTGCACACCCACTGTGGCTGCCACGAGCTTCAGGGGCCTCTCTGAGGAGCAGCAAACCAAAGGCAGGTGTCACCTCCTGAGTGTGACCACCCATGTCCCAGCTCTGAGCAGTTCCACACTCACACAGCACCGAGGGAGCCCCATCCTGATGAGTCACCCCAGCCTGCTCTGACTCACCTCTGCTCCTCACCACAGCAAGCCAGCACAGGACAAAGCTACCCACTTGGTGCTGCCTCGTGAGGGCAACTGCAGAAGGCTGCAGTGGGGGAAGGAACGTGGACACATCCTGCACACGTGGTTTGTCTCCATCCATTCCCCCCCTCTCCGTGCTCTCTCTTTTCCAAAACCACTGATCTGCAGCCCTGTGATGCAGGGGAAAAGGAGAACAAGTGTGAACAAGGCTCGAGGTAGCTCCAAAGATGGCACCTGAAATCTCAGCAGCCTCCCTGGAGCTACATCTCCCTTTTCCACCACCGTGCCCACTGGTGGGGCTGCACCCATCTTTGCAAAGAGGAGCTGGTTTCGTTTTAAGTGTAGCCAGAATTCTGAGTCCCACCCTCTGAAGCCAGCAAGGTTTCCTCAAGTGGCAGAGCAGAGACCAGCCTTTTCTATTCCCCCTCCACGTTCAGAGGAGGGATTTGCAATCCAAATCCCAGCCACTCTGATTAAGAAGCATCTCAAAGAGTTCCTGAGGCCTCCTGCCAAGAAGCTGCTGTGAGACAAGGTAAAGTGAGCTCAAAAATAGTGTCTGCATGAAACACCATTAAAATAGCAAATCAAAAACCCGTCCTGCAATGCAAAGGAATGCTGAGTTATTGACTGCTCCCCCACAGCTGCAGAGTCCTTAAATATTAACTGGGTTATCAGCATTCACTGGTGGCTCACACAAGTCAAAGGACTGAGCCAGATCTCATAAACACAGGCACTACCTGAGAACTTCTTTGCCTCCCTTTTAATCAAAATCTGTTGCTTTTTTTAATTAACAAACAGAAAGACAACAACCTATGTGGAATGAAGAAGTGAAATTACTGTTCTTTTTGCATTCATTTATTATAATATTTTTTCCTGCTCTGTGTTTCCAGGACGGGTGTTTTTTTAGCTACACTTCCCAGAGTCTGCTGTGGTTCTGATGTCAGCACAACACGGGGGCATTTTGCATCACTAAATGTGTGGTAGCTGGAAATGCAGACTTTGTAGGTGGCAGAAGCTCATCCCAGTGGAAGAGGGGAGGTCTGCACCCCCAGAAGAGTGCTGAGTTCTGACACACTCACTCACCTGTGTGGCTTAGGGCTGAGCACTGCAACAAATGCCCTTAGTTAGTGCTGGGTGGTCACACAGGGTGAGGGAGGGAGAGCACAGCCTTGCTGATGCTCAGGGGACTTTCCAGCTTTTCCACAAGGTACAAAACACAAGAACTGGCAAATTGAGGTCGTCTCAGCCCAGAAGTAGTGACAGAGGATGCAGCAGGCCAAGGGCAGAGCCTAAACCCACCTGATGACTGCCTCCTCTTCCACACCATCCCTGCTACCTGCTCTACCTGTTCCAGCACAAATTCGTAACAATTCTACTCAATAAACCCAAACAAACCCACCAAAAAAGCACATTTTTCTTTAGACTGGTTAAAATGCAGAGCAACCCAAAGCTAAGGGCTGCCAGCCACACTCTCCCCTCCTACTGCACTCAGCTCACACTGCACTCAAGTGTCTCTTCAGACCCTGACTTCTCTGCTGGGGTTTCACTGGCAGTTGGGCATTTTCTCAGCTGTAACCCTCCCCTGCACTGTCTCCCACACTCACTTCATGGGCTGAGCTGCTTCTTCACACTAAAGCAGAAGTTTGCTTTGTTGTTTTGGGTTGGTTTTTTTTTAATGGCAGGTTGGCTTTTTAGCAACTTGGTGCTTGGAAACAGCCCAGCACAAGGTGATGCAGAAAGGGAGCTAATTGCATTCACAATTTGTTAATATGGGTGCTTAATTTCTGCAGCAAAGAGGGAGCAGGAGGGAACTTTCCCACCACCCAGTTCCACATGTACCCAAGCAGGCTTCTCAAGGAAGTGTGCTGTATATAAATACAACTGCTTAGGAACTACCCAGCATTTGTTAACTTATCAAGCTTCATCTCAAACCCAGATACACTTCTTTGAATCCCTTGAGAAAGATTGTTCAAGAAATTTGCCTCCCTTGAGGTTTCAAACCCCCTTCTACCATCCCACTTGAATTCGTGGTGAGCTGGTTCACTTACAGACCTTTTCCCTTTACTCTGCCCTGCTCAGGCAGCACTCACAGCACTCCTTTGGTTTCCATTTCCAACGTGAAAGATGCTTTTCTACCAGAAATCACACCTCCCAAAGTCTCCCAACTTGTCCTCTTTACAACATCAATTCAGAAAACAGAATCACAGAGTGTCAGGGGCTGGAAGGGT
This sequence comes from Alcedo atthis, assembly GCA_033558465.1. Lineage (NCBI taxonomy): Eukaryota > Metazoa > Chordata > Aves > Coraciiformes > Alcedinidae > Alcedo > Alcedo atthis. The sequence continues at coordinate 13,566 of WYEA01004341.1, read as the reverse complement.
CCTAGAAAATCATCCAGTCCAACCCCCCCTGCCAGAGCAGGGGCACCTAGACCAAGTCACCCCGAAACCAGTCAGAGAGCTCTGCATCTAATAGTTACCAAAGCATAAAGGAGCCAAGCAGTGCAGAAGGGGACAGCACTGGGGCTGCAGAGGCAGCAGGTGTCTGCAGAAGCCCCGTGCTGAGCTGTGTGCTGAGGAGCTGGGGGGATGCAGTGCCCCTGAGGCAGCCCTACCTGCTGCCCGAGCCAGGAACCCTGGGCAACGCCTGTAACTCGACCAGGGCAGCAGCACACAAAGGCTCCACAGTGCAGACAACAATGCTGCACATTTCACAACTCTCACATCTCCCTCTCGGGTCTTCAGCGCTCCCTTTCCAGTCTAATTCCTTTTTTTTCTTATCACGAGCAATTTGCATAAATTCATGTAAATAGCTGGGAAAGCACAGCAGCCCCCATTTCTGCAGCACCAAGGCAGTGGAACTGTGGTGAGTCCACCCTGCAGGATGCTTTCTAGCCTGGGAAAGGATTCAGACTGCCCACCAGAGTTTGCACTGTCCCTTCAGTCCCTGCAAACAGCAACGGGATCTTCTGACAGCTTAAATCTGATCGAGGACACACAGCAGGTGCCCCTGGCACCACCTCAGAGCAGGTGAAACAACCTCTCCTGCAGGATCTTCCCCCAGGAGAAACAAAACAGGGATGAATGGCCACCTACCACCAGCGGCATCAAGAATTTTCTCTGACCATCTCAGCTTCAGCAGAGCCTGATGCCTGCTGGCTGAGCCAGGGAGTGAATCAGGCATCTCAACCCCTCGGCAGGGGATGTATTCCAAAAGCAAGTCCTACTAAGGTTTTTCAACGTGCATTTGAACAAAAGGAACAACTTCACTGCAGAGAATGGAAACCAAGTCCCTGTCTCCCAGTTCTCACCTGTTCACTGCCATTAATCGGGCATGTCCATCAACACTGTCAGCAGTAAATAGGAATTTCTTAGCTTAAAGCCTCTTAAAGCTGAATAAAGTCCCAGACACCACTATTAGCTGAGCCATAAGGGAGCTGAGACACCCGTGACCCAGCCAATAAAGGTGACTGCAACTTGTCACAAGAGGCAGTAAAAACACAGTCACTGTCTACACCTGCAGAGAAGCAAACTCCCAGTTGATGGGTACAGGTTGTTCCCACAGATGATGGGCACTGACACCAGAGTGCAGCCTGCCCTGCAACCTGGGGCTGTCAGCTTGTAACCTGCACCAGGCAGCAAACCCTGCACTGCTCTGGCACCACCTCATGCCACAGCCCCCGAGGCCCTGTGCAAGGAGAGGGGCACTGGATCATGGCTGCAAAACCTCTGGAGGCTGCACCTGCCACTTGGTACAGTCCCAGTTCCAAACCACAGTCCACAGAGCTCCTGAAGAGTCCACAGAGCTCCTAAAGTGTCCACAGAGCTCCTAAAGACTACACAGAGCTCCTGAAGAATACACAGAGCTCCTGAAGACTACACAGAGCTCCTAAAGAGTCCACAGATCTCCTGAAGTGTCCACAGAGCTCCCAGAGTGAATAACCAGCAGCTGCTGGCAGCATCTTGGTAACAACCCCAAGCAG
>WYEA01004341.1:0-11865 GCA_033558465.1 Alcedo atthis | reverse complement strand
CTCCTGAAGTGTCCACAGAGCTCCCAGAGTGAATAACCAGCAGCTGCTGGCAGCATCTTGGTAACAACCCCAAGCAGCAGACTGGCAAACTCAGAGCAGAACACCGTGGGGCATCCCTGTGAGCACTGAACCTGCCTTACCTCATATTCCAGGGAACTGACAGAAATTTGCCCACACCACCGTGGCTCCTAACAAATCCTTTTGCAAGCAGGCTGCACAAGCAGCCAGAAGGCAGCAGCAGGCTTGGTGATCTCCAGAAACTGCAGTTAAGATGGGATTTGAACTAGCAGGCAATTACCTGCCAGATGGAGAGCTGGGCACGGGCAGCACAGGGTGCTAAACTGCAGTGGGTAGAGAAGCAGCCCGTGAGAGGGGAAACTGAGTCAGTGGATGGGGTGTCTCACCCCTGCCAAGATGCAGTGGATGTGCCAGGGCAGCAGGGTGAGCTCCAGCAACCAGCAGCTACATGCTGGTAATTGCCAGTCTGTCAGCAAACTGCAGGGGCAAAGAGGATTAGACAGGAGGCAGAGATGGGCTCGACTCTGGTTGTTGAGCAGAGTTAAAGTCTGAGCCTGTGGATCTTTCCATAACTGCCCTTCAGCCCAGCTGGGGCCTGCTCCAAGAAAAACTCTGATAAATAGTTAAAGACACAGGGCAAACGGATCAGCTCTGATCAATAGAAGTGCTGGGGCTCTTGTTTATTTTACCTCTGAGCTCCCAGGTGGGAAGCAGCAGGTCCCTGGCTCCGTGACCCAGTCCTGAGGTGCCCCGAATGGCCCACGATGCAGCTCTGCTGGGGGCACAGGGCTCACACTGCTCTGCTCAACCAGACCTGCCCACACTGGGACACGAGGCAGAAACCCCCTCCCTGGCACCTCCCAGGAGGGAAACATGAGCCCAGCAACAGCTCCTGCACCTCTTCAATGTGCAGCTCAGGAGCTCTGAGCTCAGTGCTGGAGCCCAGCCCGTCTCTGCCCTCCACAGTGCCCTGGTCACTGAGCTGAGCAAAGTGCCCCAGCTGCAGGAGATGGCACTGCAAGTGCTCCCCCCTTCACAGGACACGGGGCAGTGGGCACTGGAGGTGCCCTGCTGAACCTGAGCAGAGCAAACACCTCCTCCCAGTGCCTGCAGGATGGCAAGCAGGCTGCTGCAACGAGCAGCACACCAGCCTGAGCCGGGCTGCACGTCACTCACGCTACATTCACACACCTACACACATAAATAAAACACAGAAAACACCAATCCCAGCTGGGATGTTTCCTCCAGAACACTGGCCACGAGCTCAGGTAGGGAGATGAGGGGCTGGGATGTTGCCTGTAAAGGGCCACGGCAGGAATCCACTCCAAGAAAGTCCATGGCTTGCTACTCTCAGTCCTGGGAAGGGCCAAGGAGGCAGTTCTGGAGCTAGAGAAAGAGCAAACCCAGCTGACTGAGCAGCTCTGTACCTCTGATGTGTGCTCTGGGGGCATGGCAGCTACAGACAGTCACCCTAAGTACAGCTGCTTCCAAATCCACAGCCTCTCGGGCTGCAACAGCAAAAACAAGCTGCTGGGTGCTGCCCATCACGTCCACAAGACTCAGATCTTCCAACATGGTCACTACTTGGTCCCTTCTGGTGGGTCCAGATGCCTTCTGTCCTCCCTGGAACTGATGCAGCCCAACATGGTCACTGCTTGGTCCCTTCTGATGTGTCCACACACCTTCTGTCCTCCCTGGAACTGATGCAGCCCAACATGGTCACTGCTTGGTCCCTTCTGGTGTGTCCAGACACCTTCTGTCCTCCCTGGAACTGGTGCATGCTCAGCAGGCAGATGCCAGGTGACAGTGGCTGCCAGTGCTGGCCTCTCCTCCTCCCTCCTTCAGAGAGGCTGAAATATTTCACCCCGAGGTGTCACCCCCAATGCTGAGGGGCTGGGGGAATGCAGCATGGGCCACACGTTCAGCAAGGGTGCTGAAGACTTGCCTTTGTGTTTGAGGAGAGTTAAGGTGTCTGTGTTTATCCTGTGGTCCCTGAGGATTTATTACACGTTTACCTTCTCATTTATTTGCTTTTTTTTCTGTGCTTGGCAAGTGTAAACACTGAAATAAACACGAAGGTGGTTACAGCTTAGCAGCACTGACTTGTTGAAACAGAGTCCAGAAGTTTTCCCTCCTCTCCAGCAAACTTTGCTCTCCAAATGCTTTTGCTTTTCCCCAAGTGCAGAGATCATCTTTCTGAAGCATTTCACAATTTTATTTCCTGGTTGAATGCCCAATCCCCACAAAAGCATCCTCTCCCCATAAATTCACTCAACAATATTTAAACTCTTTCCTACCATTAGTGATGGCAAAACATATTCATTCCTCTTTGCAATTCACAGCCTCTCCCATTGCTTCCACCTCCCCTGCTCAGCCTTTCTGCCTGTGCCCAACCAGGGCTGTGAGCTACACAACCACCTTGGAGAAAATACCTCATTTCTTGGCTAGGTCGTGGTAGGTGTCACAAATCTGACCACAAAACCCTCAGTTCCACCCCAAAAAGACCAATGAATTGTCATGAAATCTCAACCAAAGGGCATGTACCTGGGCTGCAGAAAGCAGCTCTTGCCACACAAACAAGAGGTCACTCCATGGCAGTGTCAACATTTTCCATGAGGATTACATCCTGATTCTTTTGGAAACCTGTGCTGCACCTATAAATATTTTTTTTTTAATTATAAAAATAATTTTCCAGTGGTTTGCAACCCTGGAAAAAAAAAGAGCTGCACTGAGGAAGGGGAAACAATAAAACTGCCACTCGTCACAGAAACTAAAACTAACCTAAAAACTTCCTCAGGCCAACCAGAAAACCAGTGGCCACACTCTCTACCTTCACCTAATGTCAGCCCTTAAGGCCAGCATCACATTCCTCAGCCATGGGATGCCTGAGAAAATCCATTCAGCTCAAAGCCAGAAGTTGAATAAATGTGAGTCTCCAGCTGCCACATACAGATGTTGAAAGAAAAGGGACCATTCAATAATAATCTAATAATATTCAATAATAATAATAATTTTTAATCATATATCAGCAGCCAGCCACTTCCTCAGGTAGTGCTTGGGGTGTTGGGGATAATGAGGCTTCAAACCCCACTGCTCACATCACATACTGCAGGTCTGCTATCACCCAACCACCCCAGCCTAGAAAACCTCCTGCATTCTAAACAAAGGGGGTTTTACCATCACCCTTGAGAACAATTCAGTGTTTTTTCTGTGTCTGGCACTTTGCAGAGCCTGCTGCAAACCCAGCCTACACCAGGTCTGAGCTGCAAGGAAAGGTGTGAGCAGAACAATGCAACCAAAGAGGATTTTTCCCAGCCCGTAAGTGCAAGTCAGAAGTGCACTTTGGAGACTTCCATGAGAGAAGAGAGTTACAAGGGAATATACCAAGGAAAACCAATTAATTAATACACCCTGAAGCTTAAAAAGTAATAAAAAAAAAAAGATAAAGCAATTACTAATCCAATTAAAATATGGTTATTACAACTATCTCCCCATTTGCACATAATTTAAAGATACAGGAAAATAAGTTTTCCAGGTAATCCCACCATCACTCTTCTCTAAATGTCACTTTTTTTCCCATGAGGCTTGTTATCAAGGGAAACCTGGGAGATCTTCCTCCCTCTCACATCTTCAGTCTCATTCTTAGGTCCCACACAACCAGCACAAAACCACCAACATTTCTCACCAAAAAATGGGAACATCCACCCTGCAGTGTGCAGAGAGAGAAACAGAGCATTTCTGGACAGCTATCTTACATAGCAGCATCTTCTGAACGAAGGTGATGGACAAAGCAGCTTCTATCTGTGATAAAAAAATCTCATTTACTTTTTAAAGTGTGCTCTGGTAAATATTTATTGCTTTTTCTTATTAGGGATCACTGTTTTAGCAAAGAAATTGTTTATTTACAGTAGCTTGAGCTGCAGGTAACACCCTCTTCTATTTATTTACATGCAGAAGCTATCTTTTATCTCAGTAAAAAGTGGCTTTGTCAGTCAGCCTTCCCATAAACACCTTCCTCTGGTAGCCACAGACATTTCCCTGTGTCTGAAACAAAAGCACAGCACTCTGCAATCCAGGGATGAGGTGAAGGGGAGCCCACGGGAGGCAGCCACAGGGTTTTAGCAGCTGGAACAGAGCACACTGCCACAGGATGGGGGGACACAGCTGAAATGCACCTCACCTGTACAAGAGACTGGAATTCCTGACCTGTAAGGATGTAAAAAAGGGATTTGTGTGGCCACGGCAGAGGCAGGAGCTCCCCTGAGTTCAAAACAAGGCTCACTTGGTTTAAAAAGATAAATGTTCCAAACCAGGGCTACCAACCATTCCTGCCACTCTTCAGCTCCAGTCAGTGCACCCAGTAAGGACTGGGATGCAGTCCCACAGCCCCTGGTGCCAGGGCATCCTTCCACACGAGCTCTGCCACTGCCTCCCTGCCCCTGGCAGCCTCTGAGATGCTGCCTTCTCTGCCTCACCCTGCGGGATGTGCCAGTGCCCGAGGTGCCTGGCGATGCCAGCGGCCACACAACAGGCTGCCACCTCCTCACACCTGCAGGGCAGGAGAAAGGAGCCTCCACTTGGCCACTGCATCATCTCCTAACTGCAGAGCCCCCGGGGATCCTACCACAGCCACCTGTGAGGACGCAGCTCCCTGGGAGGGGGCACGGAGACAGTCTGGGTGCTGCTCACCCCTCGCTGACCCTGGGAGCAAGTGCTGCCACAAGCACCCCTCCTGAGACAACCAGCCCCCCTAACTCACCGGCCCCAGCAGCCCTGGGACCCCAAAGGCAGAGGGAGGAGGGCAGGGCTCACCCGGGGGGCATCCTGGGTGGGCATCCCAAACTCACCCTCTGCGCTCACAGAGATGCCCACGCCCTCGAGCTGGGTTTTCCCCCTTTAACCTCACATCTTCACGTTAATCTCCACAGCCCCAGTGCCCAGCATCCCGGGCACAGCCTTCAGCAGATGGGCTAAGCCAAGGTGCGGCCCCTCCTGCTGCATTTGTATGGGGAAGGCAGAGACTCGGCATCGTTAGCATAACGACTTGGAAATTACAATAATAATGAAGATCCTCTGCCAGGCCTGGAGTCAAAAATCCCCGAAGTTTATTGCAATACAAACGAGCTCTATCCTCGTTTGCATTTGCCGATGGACAATAAACTCACGGGATGCCGCTGCAGATTAAAAGCCAAAGAGATGTAAAAGGTGACACTTGAGCTTGTGCCCTGGGAGAAGCCTGGGTGTCTATGCCTGCCCGAGCCAGCGCTGCCCGCCCCCAGCTCTGGAAGGACACCAGAGTCGCAGATTCACGGATGTCAGGGGTTGGAAGGGACCCAGAAGATCATCTAGTCCACCCAATCTCCCATAGCTCTGCACCACTGCAAAGAGCTGCAGCATCCCAGTGGATCCTGCTGGGTTCCCAGTGGGTCCTGCGGGGTTCCCAGTGAGCTACTGCACCCCCCTGGGCTGGCACTGGTGATGAGTGGGGCTGCTTGCGGCAGCAGAGCCAAGCAGGTGCCAGCAGGTGTGCAAGGTGACACCCAGGGAAACCTGTGTGATGTTTGCTCAGAGCAACACCCCCCCAAACCCAACAGCACTGCTGGGAACCGGGGTACATTTAACACGGGTGAGCGCCGTGGCACTCAAACAACTTCTGACCCGTTTTTGGGCCAAATAAATCCTGATTTCACCTCGTTGTGAACATCACCGTGGAGAAAAAATAACGGTCTTTAACAGTCCCGTCCATTTACAATGTGTGTTGGTGAGAAATCACTGAGCCACTCCTGACCAACTTCAAAAGACACATTCTCCTTTTTCCAGGCTTTTCCCACAGAAGGGGCTTTGCTCTGGGTGTCTGAGCCAACCCCCTGGAAAGCAGGGCACAGGCTGCACCACGGTCGTGAGCTCACCACCAACCCAACGCCGCAGCGTGACGGGCAGCGGTGGGAATCTCAGGCCAGGCTCTGCCTCTCTGGGGGAGAGCCTGGGAAAAGGGGAGTGTGTCTTTTGAAGGAACCTCTGGACCACATCTGGATTCGTTCCACCCCCGAGAGGTTGGGTTTGCTCACCGGCTCGGCAGAGGGGCACCCCCAGAGACTTCACTTCAAAAGAGATGACTTCAAAAGCTCCCTCCCCATCCAAAGCAAAATGCTAATATCCCCCCAGCAGCCACATTCCTGCCTCCCCCGGCGTGGGGGAGCACAGAAAAGCAGGGCAAGGGCAGAGCCACACAGGCACCGAGCCTGCCCAGGGCTGCCCACCACCCCACGCAGCCTCTGCTGGGTGGGTGGAAGGTCTGAGCACTGGGTGTGCAGCTCTCAGGCTGGATGAAAACACTGCTCTCCATCTGCTTGGCTTGCAGCGGAGCTGGGGTGTGTTTACGTGCAGGTCATAAACGCCACGCTGGTGTGAACAAGCCACATAAAACAATGCTGCTTTGATATCAAAGTCTTAGAGCAGTTCAGCTGAGCTCCTCAGCAGCATGATGCACAAGGCAGGGCCAGGTGGAAATGTGATTTTCAGAGCGGCAGGGTGATTTCAGACGGGCTACAGATCACATTCCCCACCTCCACCGAGGGCTCCCATCCCGCCCTGAGCCCGGGAGCAGAGCAGGACAGGGCTGTGTTTGTCTGGGTTGAAGGTTAAACGGCCACTCCAGAGACACGTTTGCAGTTAACTGGCAGGTCATTCTAGCAGATGATTTGTAGGTATTTTGCAACACTTAGAGATAACCCCGTGGAGTGCTTCTGTCTGAACTTCTTGTCTTTTTTCCTTTTGTTTAAAGACTGCATCAGATAAACCAGAGAAAGCAGGCAGTTGAGACTTCCCTGCTCTAGCCACACATTGCCAAACACTGTCCTTTCCATTTCCAAACAGCAAACTTCTCCAAACTAACGCCAAATGAAGTTCAGTACCTGTCAAAAGTATTTCAAAATCCCACCCAAAAAACCTTTAACCTTTCAAGTATCTCGGGGCATGCAGCAGCCAGGCAGTTCTGATCAGCATCACAGCAGAGCTGCAGAGCTCACACCTTCACCCACCATGAAAATGATGGTAGAATAAGCGAGGCATCAGTCAGGAGAGAAAACAAAGGTCTTCGTTCCTCCCACAGATTTCATCTGAATAAACCATTAGACTGAGAAAGGCAAAGTTCCTGCCACTGCTTTTCCCCCTCTAAACACACTCATCTTCAGCTAGTCTAATGGAATGACTTTCCCAAGCTCCTTGCTCCAAGATGAGTCCTTATCTTCTGCTACCAGATAAAGAGCTGCTGCTTCAGACCAGGCAATCACCTGCCTCTTAATCCACATGTTTTTCTTTAAGGTCACAAGCCAACTGTCTGTTTTCTCTGCAGGTCCTCACACGACATGGGGACAACATTTATGAGCTACCTCACCGTATTAGCTGCCCCCAGCTCCTGGAGAGACAGGAGTGGCCTGTCAGGAGATGCACTGCAGTACATTCAGCAAGATCACTTAACGTCACTTTCATTTTCCTGAAGCAAAAGCAAAAAGGAGCTCAGCCCTACAAAGGCAGGGGTGACGTGGCTCCCTCCCCTGAGGCCCTGCTGCACATCACAACTACTGACAGTAAAACCAGCACTGCCAGCATTAGCCCGCACTGGCACTGTTATGTTTAATACCACCATCTGAAAAGAGGCATCTCCCAAAGTCTCATTTTACACACTTAGTACTGCAGATTATTTCTCTGCAAAGAAAATACGAGTATTAGTTGTAGGCAGTAGAGAGAAGCAGCAAGGAACGTGCCTGGTTAACCTTTGAAAGTCAACAGAACTATGGGACCATGTCCACAGTAAACTTTATAAAGTGGCACCTGCAGAGGAAATTACTCATTGTGTGATTGATGCCACAATTAGTGGCATAAAAAGTTAATTACATGATAAACAAGCGACTGAGCAGAGAAAGAGTAATATCCTGAGAGCACGTACGTGCTCACAAGAGTACTGAATGCTCTCAGTCTTCACACAGAGTCTCTGAGGAAGCTGGGGGCACGGTGCCCATCTCTCTGCCCTGCCTCCCCACAACAGCTCTGGGAGCTGCCCTTGGCTGGGATCTGCCCCTTGTGCCACCAAAGTGACTCCAGAGTGCTCGGCCACATCCCCTGGCTGTTCCACAGCCCAGCCCCCTGCTCTCAGAGGTGACTTTTCCAGCAGTGACCTGGGCCACACCAGCAGAGAACCACTCTGAAGCCGAAGGAGCCACCAGCCAAGCCTCCCACCACGCAGGAGGCAACAAAGCAAAGGTACATCTCAACCTAAGAGCTAAAGGAGAGCTGGCATGACAGACCCACGTGCATTCCCTATCCACATGCATTCCCTATCCACGTGCACTCCCTTCAGCTCTGAAAGCTCGATCCTTCACTGTCTTTACACAACCACATCAGAGAAGCTGCAGCCGAGGCACCACCTGAACGGGGGGGAGCACGTCCCCGTCCACGCACGCTCGTGTTTACCCCTGGGAGCCACGTTTACCAAACAGCCTCAGCACACCACTTCAATCCAGGGCTCCTCTCCCAACATTCCACAGGTCAACCGCTGCTTCGGGAAACCACAGCCCAGCACCGGGCCGCCAGGGGGTTATCCTGCGAGCCCCGAGCGCCTGCTTACCTGAGACCGACACCTTCATGAGGGCTTCCAGGGGTCTGTTGTTGTCCAGGTCGCGGCTGAGTTTGAGCTCCCCGGTGGCAGAGTCCAGAAGCAGCAAGCTTAACTCGTTGCCTTGCACAAAGGTGTAGGCCAGGCTGTCGGACACGTCGGGATCGTGAGCCGGGATCTTCCCGATGACGCCCGAGGGGAAGCTGTTGGATTTGTTGGTCACGTAGTTATTGAAGAGGATCTGGAAATCCTGCAGCACGGGCGGGTTGTCGTTCTGGTCCAGAAGCCGGACGTGCACCGTGGCCCGGCTCACCAGCGGGGCCGAGGTGGCCTGCACCACGATCACGTACTCCGTCCGGCTCTCGTAGTCCAGGTCCATCAGCGCCGTCAGGTCTCCGTTCAGCAAGTCCAGCTGGAAGACCTCGGGGATGTTCCCCTCCACTATCTGGTACATGATCTGGGCGTTGGTGCCCTCGTCGGGGTCGGCCGCGCTGATCCGCGCCACGATGGAGCCCACGGGGCTGTTCTCCTCCACGAAGATGTCGAACTCGTCCTTCTCGAAGACGGGGGGGTTGTCGTTGATGTCCAGCACGGTCACCTGGACGTCCACGGAGGCTTTCAGCGGGGGGGTGCCCCTGTCCACCGCAAAGGCCCGCAAGCTGTAGACGGCCACGTTCTCCCGGTCCAGCTTCCGCAGGGTGCGGATCACCCCGGAGGTGGGCTCGATGTAGAAGTCCCCGTCCCCGTCGTCACCGCCCTGGAAGGTGTAGAGCAGGCGGCCGTTGAGGCCCGAGTCGCGGTCGGTGGCAGAGAGCTGCAGGACGCTGGTGGAGAGGGGCACGTCCTCGAACACCGAGCCCTGGTAGCGGTCCCGCAGGAAGCGGGGCGCGTTGTCGTTGGCGTCCAGGATGAGGATCTCCACGTAGGTGGTGTCCGACTTCTGGGGGATGCCGTTATCGTGGGCGGTGATGGCCAACGTGTAGGAGGCCTGGTCCTCGTAGTCCAGCTCCATCAGGGTCGTGATGGTGCCCGTGTCGGGGTCGATGCGGAACTGGGGGATGTTGTCGTCCAGAACGTAGGTGATCCTCGCGTTCTCGCCCGTGTCCTCGTCGGTGGCGCTGATGGCGACGACGGAGGTGCCGACGGGCTTGTCCTCGCTGACGCTCACCGTGTAGTGGGAGCTCTGGAAGACCGGGCGGTGCGTGTTGGCGTCCGTGACGTTGATGAAGACCTGGACGGTGTCGAAGCGAGTGCCGTCGGAGGCCGTGACCGTCAGCACGTACTGCCTTTCCTGCTTGTAATCCAGGGGCAAGGCCAGCGTGATCAGCCCTCCCCCGCTCTGGCTGGTGATGGCGAAGCGGTTCCTCGTGTTGCCGCTGGTGATCTGGTACGTCACGACGCTGTTGACGTCCCTGTCCACGGCCGTGAGGGTCAGCACGCTGCTGCCCACGGCCGCGTCCTCGTTCAGCCGCAGGTGGTACACCTTCTCCGTGAAGGTGGGGTTGTTGTCGTTCACGTCCAGGACGGTGATGGACACGCTGGCCGAGGAGGTCATGACCGGCACGCCGTGGTCCCTGGCCTCCACCCCGAAGTGATAGTGCTCCACGGTCTCCCTGTCCAGTTCCGCGGCCACCGTGATCCACCCCGTGCTGTTGTTGATCTGAAAAGGGAACGCAGAGTCGCCCGCCGCGGGGGCGCCGGGGGCAGACGGCGCCATCTCCACGAGCCTGTACTCCAGGCGGGCGTTGTCCCCGGAGTCGGCGTCCACGGCCTGGATGTGCAGCACCGAGTAGCCCAGAGGAACGTTCTCCAGCACCGTGGCCTGGAAGGGAGTGCTCACGAAGATGGGGGCGTTGTCGTTGACGTCCACCACCTGCACCGACACCATGCCGCTGGAGTTGATCAAGGGAGGCCTGCCCCCGTCCTGGGCTTTGATCCGCAGCGTGTACTCCCGAATCGTCTCGTAATCCAGAGGGTTGATCAGGTCGATGGCGCCGGAGAAGGAGTGGATGTAGAACTGGCCCTTCAGGTTGCCGCTCACGATGCTGTAGTGCACCTGGGCGTTGCCGCCCTTGTCCCGATCCGTGGCCTGCACCTGCAGTATCTGGCCGTTCACCGGGGCGTCCTCCGGCACCTGCACCAGGTAGCGCTTCTCGCTGAACTGCGGGTAGTTGTCGTTCTCGTCCTCGACGGTGATGTGCACCGTGGCCGTGGCGCTGCGGGGCCCCGGATCCTTGCCCTGGTCGTTGGCTTCCACCACCAGGTGATACTCGGAGACCTCCTCTCGGTCCACCGGGGCCCGGGTGCGCACCACCCCGGAGCGCGGGTCGATCTCAAAGACGCCGTCGGCAGCCCCGGGCTCCAGCAGGCGGTACAGCATGTTGGCGTTGGCCGGGGCGTCGCCGTCGGTGGCGCGGATCGTCAGCACCTCGTAACCCACCTCCAGGTTCTCCCGGATGCTCTCGCGGTACTCGGGCTGCTCGAACACCGGCTCGTGGTCGTTGGTGTCGCTCACAGTCACCGTCAGGTAGGTGGTGGCCGAGCGGCGGCGAGGGGAGCCGTGGTCCGAGGCCGTCACTTTGAGCACGTGGGTGTCCTTGGTCTCCCGGTCGAGGCTGCGGGCGGTGACCACGCTGCCGGTCTCGGCGTCGATGGAGAAGTAGTCGTTGGAGCGCTCGTCAAAGAGCGCTTCCATGGAGTACGCCAGCCGGCCGGCTTCCCCCTCGTCGGGGTCCTGCGCCCGCAGCACGATGACCGCCGTGCCGGCGGGCTCGTTCTCGGGGATGGACACCTGGTAGCTGGGCAGCTGGAACTGCGGGGGGCCGTTGAGGCTCCGCGCCCGCCGCGCTCCACCGGCCGCCGGGGCCCCGTTCGGCTCCGTTCGGCCCCGTTCGGCTTCGCTTCGGGTTCGGGCTCCTCCTCGGGCTTGTTCGTCTCCGGGTTCGGCTCCGTTCGTCTCCGGGTTCGGCTCCGTTCGACTCCGGGTTCGGCTCCGTTCGGCTCCGTTCGGCTCCGTTCGGCTCCGGGTTCGGCTTCGGGCTCCTCCTCGGGCTCGGTTCGGCTTCGCTCCGGGTTCGGCTCCGTTCGGCTCCGTTCGGCTCCGGGTCCGGCTCCGTTCGGCTCCGTTCGGCAGCTCTGGATGGGCGGGGGGCGGGGATGGGGGGGGGGTCGGGGGGGGGTGGGGCCCAGGTGGGGTCAAGCGGGGGACCCGAGGGAGGGCGACAGCCCAGCAC
>WYEA01004340.1:35786-48651 GCA_033558465.1 Alcedo atthis | reverse complement strand
TGACTTGGTCTAGGTGCCCCTGCTCAGGCAGGGGGGTTGCACTAGATGATCTTCTAGCTCCCTTCCAACCCCTGACAGGCTGTGACTCAGTTATGATTAGAAATGAGCACCTTGAAGCTTTGCAGGAAAGGCAGGACAGCACCTGAAGTCCTCCCCAGCAATGCAGCAGTGAGTCCCTGCAGTCAGGCTGAAACTCCCAACATAATCAACAGGGGTGTTAGCAGAGACCATCTCCATGCACCCCAACTGCTCCTTCTCTGTCAGGCAGAGAAGAGGCAGCAGGGAAGTGGTGCTGCTGTCTTGCAGATGCCATCCCCTCTCTGCCCTTGCACGTGGCTGGCATTTGAATCTGGCCTTTCTGCTTGGAGTCCACTGAGGCTGTTTGCAGAGAGAGACTCACCCCCGTGGCATCCTTCAGCTGGGAGGGCCACTCCCCTGGCCTCTGGTGGCTGGAAGCAGCTGTAAGGGAGGAACAGCCATCTCTTCCTGATGGGCAGGGGAACAGAAGTGAGAGGGAGTTGTGTGGATTCAGCCTCCAGCCACCTGCTGTATGGAATGGGCAGATCATTACCCACAGAGCTCTGTAATTTTGCCTTGCAAATGCCTGCCCACTGGCTCAGAGCCTGAGGAGGAGAAGGGGGAGAGGGAAAGTTGCTCACAGCTCTGCATGCCAAGAAGGCACTTTACCATGTGAGGCCACCAAGCTTCTGCAGCCACCAGACCTTGCAGGCTTAACCCTCTCTGCTGCTCCCCAAGCCAGTAGCTTCAAGTAGCTCCAAAAAGGGAAACCTTTATTATTTGCCATCACCAATCCCCAGCCTTGCCACAGGGGCTCTGGCTAAAGTAAGTGAGGTGCCAACGTCAGAAACATCTGAGGAAAGCAAGTGTAAGTCATGAGGAAGCAGGGCTTTGGTATCCATCACCAGCTCTTTTCCTTTGTAGCAGAACAGCTCTTTTCCACTTCACAAGTAGTCTCAATTTCTAACAGCAGAAGCCACAAGAAAACTAGATCCACTGTGGCCACCTGATGTCCTGGAGCAAACACCATCCCAGTTCTGCTGGCACTGTTAACAGGGGACTAAGAGAGCATTCTACATATTGGTTGCTATGATTTTTTTTTTTTCTCTTCCATTTATCCTGAACTTTCCACCCACCTCTCACAATATGGTGCAGTGACAGGTGAGTCTCTTCTTGGTAGAGCCAAGAAATGAAAAACCTTAACCTCAGAACTTCAGAAGGAGTCACAGAATCACAGAGTGTCAGGGGTTGGAAGGGAGCTAGAAGATCATCTAGTGCAACCCCCCTGCCAGAGCAGGGTCACCCTTGATCCATGATAACACTGCCCTGGGTGATGTTGGAATACAGCTGGGAATTAATGGGTCAGAACAAAAAAAACTTCCCCAACCCAGAAAAATTATATATTGCTGTTGATTGCTTCATTTATTTCCTAAGTGCATGAGGCACAGTTCTCATCAATCAGATTTCAAGAAGAGGGGGGGAAAATAGAAAGAAAAAAAAAAAAAAGTAAGATGAAACTTTCTATATTTAGTAGCTTCTGCATTTTGGCACATTTCCTTGACAAAAATATCTAAATTCACATATTGCTGGGGTGGGGGAATCAGTATTTCTGGTTTTTACCATTCAATTATCCCAGCAACAAGCAGGGTAGACAAGTGCAATGTGAGATTCCCTGACAGCTGCTGAATGTCCAGCATTTCAATGTTTGCAGAAGGTGCTGAGGAGCTGCCACTGGGGTCAGCATGTGGCTGGGGTGCATGGGAGAGGCTGGGCCAGTGCCCAGGCTGGAAAGCCAGCAGTCTGTAGTTCATTACTATGCCTCACCTGGGGCACAGAGATGGTTCCCACATCCTCTTCAGGTGAGAAACAGAAAGCCAGAAGCAGGGCATGCCCAGGGAGGGAGAGCATGCCTGGGGCAAAAGAAATTATTCTTAAAAAGAAGCAAACCAACTAATATGGATTTGCAAGAGCAGCTCTAGTCACAGGGAGCTAGTTTCCTTTTCCAGCAGAGTACCAGGGCTTGGAAGGCAGCAAGTGCTCTGTCTCAGCTCCAGTGAAGCTTTTGACATTTTGACATGTGACTCACAATATTCAGGAAAAACTCTCTAGATTAACCTACTGTGTGATAATAACATCTGGTTAGAAAAGCATTTCTTGAAAATAGTTATCATGGTTTCATTGCCAGATAAAAGATGCATTGAGTGGATCCTACAGGTGTTCATTGGAGGGTCCAGCACTAGTCAATGTCTCCATTAATGACTTGGATAATGGAATGAAGAGTATACTTATTAAATCTGCAGATGACATCAAGCTGGGAGGGACTGGGAATGCTGGAGGACAGAAACAGAACGTGAGACAATCACAGCAAATTGGACAAATGATCTGAGAACACGAGATGAAATCCAACCAGTACATGTTCATGTAATTAGACTTAAGCAGGAATCATCAATTTCCCAAACACAGAAAAGAACAGCTGTCTAGGTGTCAATGCTACAGGGAGGAGCCTGGAAGTTAGTGTACATCACAAGCTGGAAGCAGTAAAAGCCATGTCTCACCAGCACAGGACAAGCAAGGATCATGTTGGGACACTAAGGTCAGCCTGACAGATCTGTGATGGAGGTTTTTCCCTGGAGGATGATGCCCAGTGTTGGCCCAGTCTGAGGCAGAGCCCAACTGAGGAGAACCCAGGAGAGAAGAAGGGGAATGATCAAAGTTAAGGATCCGTGGCCAACGAGAGCAGACAGAATGGAAAGAGGGTGTCTAGATGAAGAGAAGATGGCTGTGGGAAGACACTGTCACGGTGTTTGAACATCTGAACAGCTGCCATAAGGAAAATAATCTTTTTTTCCACGCCCATGAGTGAATAAGAGGCAGTAAATTCAACTTCAGCATGGAATATTTGGGTTAATCTGCTCAGAATAGGGAAGCACTGGAATAGGTTGCTCAGAACTCAGTCAAAATACTGTCAAGGGCAAAGGAGGTGCAGCTGAGCATGCCTGGGGCAAGGAGATGGACTGATGACCTTTCTTTCCTATTGCTTCTTTGATCAACAGTAGCAAGTTAAAACAACTGCTCACAGAATTCTGCATTTCCCTCTTCCTTGTACCAGATATTTCCCACAATGAAGAGTTTTAAAGTTTTTACAGTACAGGTTTTTAATCTTTTCCTATAGAAACTCATAAATTAAATCTTCTGCACCCACCCAATAAACTAAGGTCCCATTTAAAAAATATTATAAACCCCTAAAACCAGTTATCAGTCTCAGACACCAAGCGTTGGACCAGTGGCAACCAGTGTTCCCAGCACCAGCATCTGAAGTCTCACTGCAGGGGCTCTGCCTGGCAAGGAGCTGGTTCTGCCACACGAATCCCCTCCCAGTGAAGAGAGGGCAAACGCTTAGGGCTGCCCAAGCAGAGCAAGGAGTCGTCTCAGCAGGAGACAGAACGAGCTCCTGCTGCACCTCTCCTGGGGAGATGCAGCTGCTGCAGCCCCTGGGAGCAGCTCTGCCCCAGGCCAGGGCACGGCTACCCTCTTAGCAGTGCTCAGGCAGGGAAGGGGCCCCCGGGGCAGGGGACAGTCTCCATCCTTCCATCTCTGCTCAACGGCAGCTGGGAGCGATGCTCCTGCTGCTGGAGTTAATTACAGTCATTATACCTGAGCTCCTCAGCTCCAGCTCCCATTTGTTGTCACTTCCCTGCCTGTTCATTTGCAAATCTAATCGCTCCGTGGATTTATTTTTTTATTTTTTTTTCAGAAAGAAAATGAGTAGGGAGGGCAAAGGAAACAAGGAAAGAAAGTGTGAGTCCTGTAGCAACAATAGAATGGGACCCGAGGAGCCACTGAGCAGCACCAGGTGCTTCATGTGGCCCTGCAAGGGCTGACCCCAGCACTGACAGACCTTTGCTACAGAACTAGACCAGAGTGGGGGGGAAAAAAGAAAGAACTTCATCTGCCTCCCCCAATGCTTACCAGATTGCCTCCATCAAGGTTCACAGCAGAGTCTCAACTACTGGTGTTTCTGAGCTTCCCTGCAAAAGGGCAGGAGAGCAGCCAGTGGAGGATGCCCACAAAGGCTGAAGCACCATGAACCTTCCGTGGCTGCTCCTCTCAGTGCTGGCTCCTGCCTTTCCCTCGGGCAGTTTTCCTGTGGCCATGGAGTGCTGTGGAAACAGAAGTGTCTTTTCATGCCTGGGAGCAGAGGTTTTCCAGCAGTGACCCTGGAGGAGCCATTACAAAAGGCAAACTGTGCAGTTCAGGTGTCTGCCTGCTAAGGATAGATTTGAGGTCAATCCTTTGAACAAAGAGGGGGGAAAAAGTGTAATGAGAAAAAAGAAAAATGGGCAGAAATTACTTCCTAACTGTTTTCTGGTGCTCTGAAGAAGAGGAAGCCTGTGATGTGCCCCAGATGGCACTGGGACCAGTGTTACCACACTCACAGGGTAGAAAAGTGGTGGGGTTTGTTCAGAGAGTACTGTGTCTGCAGTTTTGAGGAGGAAAATACAGATGAGTGTAATTTTCTGTTTTCTACTGCCAGCAGATTGAGGCAGTGATAGGAAGCAAGAGGCAAAGAGACATCCTGGTTCCTCTGCAGTGTAACTGCACTGAAATGAAGCACTTTTGCTCCAGCAGTTACACCAGTTCATCAGTGCACCCACACTTCTGAAACTGGTCATGGTGTCACCCCAGACACCAGAGTTTCCCACTGTGTTACCTTCTGCCACTTCAGTTCCTGGGTTGATTTCTTTCCTTGCCCATGCTGGAAAGGCAGCCCAGGTGGCTTCAGAAGTCCAGGAGTTTGAGAAGGTGAGAATCAAACTAACTCCCTTGATAAAGTATTAGAAGGATATACTTTTTTTTTTTTAAGAAAGGTGAAAATAAGTGAAGTTCCTCATGATCATTGTACACAAAAAAAATATGGCTTTGCCCATCTGCACAGGCAAGAAAGCACTTCTAGAGAATGGATAAGAGCAGGAGGCTTCTGAGCATCAGAGGCAAGCAGAGTAGTAACCAGGGAACAGGCCAGAACTGTAAAGTATTTGTATTTGGAGGCAATATCCAATTGGGAATTTTAGTGAAGTGAAAGTAACTATTTTAATAGAGGGGAAAAAAAGCAAATCCCCAAAAGTAATGCCTTGATTCCAGGCAAGAAATGTGAAACAAAGAGTACTAGCCAGGTTTGAGCAACACATAACTAAGAGCACAGCAAACTGGGTAGTCTCCTAGGCCTTTAGATGACGTGCTCAAAAGGGTTTTCCATCTCCCAGGAGGCTGATTGCTGGGGGAGGAGATAAAAGACCTGCAATTAAGTTGATTAAAATAGTGGTCCCAGCATGGTCTGTTCTTCACTGTTGCCAGGAGACTAGAAGGCTGGGATGAACTGTTCAACCTTTTTGTAACAAAAATAGGTGTTTACTTGCACACTGTATGATCTTGGCCCTCTCCAAGGCTGCACATTCTCCATTAGTCCTCCAGAAAAAAAAAAAGTCCCAACCCAATTTAGCTTTCTTAGACTTGCATTAAAATGGATTTGCCACGTCCAACACCACACTGATTCCTCCCTGACTTCATCTTCCCAACCCACTGACCCAACTCCTGTATGCTAACCATTCACAGGTTGTTCTTTCTTTTTTTTTAGAATATTAATCTATACACACAGCCCTGCAGCAGATGTGGTGAAGTCTGCAAGGGCTCTACTGAGGACCTCAGCTCAGGACCAGTGTAGATTTCCCCTTGACCTGACATCAATAAAAGACCAAAGCAGAAAAGTGGTGTTTACAAGGCTCTCTCTTTAGGGCTCCTGGCTCAGCTGAAGATGTACAGCAGAGCCTAACTTGCAGCTGGTTGGGTGTAAAGAAAGGCTTACCTGAAGTAATGTCACATGGAGTTCATAAACATCTTTCTGTGAATATTGCAGTAACACAGAGCTGCCTTTGGAAGTTCTATTCTCCTGCTTCTAAGTACAGTCTCCAGCAGAATCTGTTGTTCCAATCTGTAAGGCATAAAATACATCCCTGAAGACTTTTTATTGCCATCCCAATAGAAGCAAAAAAGGACCAAGATGAAACAGCACTCTCTGCTTCTCCCATTTGTAACCACATGGCATATGTTTCTGGGCAGAGGCTGAATTGTCCCACTGTGGAGAGATCCTGGGCAGCTGTTTTCCATCAAACAGATGAGAAATCAATGAGTAAATGAGGGTGCTGCTGGAGACTGAGTCCTGTCCTGCTGTAAAACACCCAGTCCTCTACTGTCCCTCCTAGCCTCCTGTTCCCTGCCAACAGCCCTTCTGCACACAGAGGATGGCTCAGCAATCCCCTCAGGACTGTGGGATGGCACCTCCTGGCCCAGTGATGCCACTGCAGACCTGGCTCCCCACAAAACACCTCCAGCAACAACTGGGGCTAAGCTGGTCAGGCTGCTGGTGGAGCAAATGGAGACCTGGCTGATAGAAAAAGCCATTTAAGAATTCCAGTTTCCTCTGCTTTTTACTACCTTTTCTTTCCCTCCTTTCCTTTTTGTTTCCCTTTTCAGCAATTTTTTTTCAGGGCAGGCAGCTGATCCCACCAAGCTGCCCTGACAGGAAGGATGAGGCTGAGACTCTCCACCAGTTCCCTACTGAAAAGCACTTCAAATCCTTCTCCAGTTTCAACCAAGAGAGAGGCACAGAGGCCCCAGAGATAATGAAATTTAGCTTTAAATAGGTAAGTGGAGGGAGGAGAAAGGATTCTCCCAGTGTCCCTGCTGCAGGGACAGCACTGCAGTGCAAGCTCAAATATCAAGAATGAGAAAACCTGCATGGGACAAACCATGTAAATAGCCCAGAAACATTTCATTTACCTCCACGCTCAGCTGGCCACGGAGGAGAGAGTGAGCAGGTGATGGAGGCACACCCAGCCCAGCCTGGCTGGGGCAGCAGCAGGTCTCTGTGCAGATGGAGGGCATGGCTGGCTGGAGGCAGATGCATCCACTGCACCCAGTCTGCTGCCATGTGCATTCCCTTCCTGGCACCACTGAGCTGTGCATTCATGTCTGGAACTGCCAGAAGTGCTGGAAAGGTCTCTCCAACACTCATGAAGGGAACAGCATCCTCATCCCTCTTCACACCCATCCCATGGAGACTACACCTTCCATGCTCAGGATGCTGGGCCAGCTCCACAGCTGCTAATGCTCCTGCCTCCTGTAGGCAGAATGAGGCCCAGGGCCTGCTCTCTGGGAGAGGCTTCCCACACCCTCTCTGCAAAGAAGTTCAAGCCAGGTCACAGCCTGGATCCACCACTGCCTCTGCTGGCATGTGAGTGCCCGCCCTGTCCTTCAGAACCTGCTGAGCAATACGAACTGGGCTTAATGATGGATGCAACTCTTGCCTTGCTCCTTGGGATTTTTCCATACTCTGCTTGGGAGCCCCCGTTTCCTGCTCTGAGGGAAGAAGACAGCAAAGAGAAGGGCACTATCCCTCCTATTTGCACTGAAACCTCGGCAGTGCCAGCACAAAAGAGCAAATGGAAGGAGCCACATGCCTTCCTCTTTTAAGAACAGAAGGGCCAGGATGCTTTCCAAGCCTAGAAATGAACTTAAGGCCAAGGCTGCCATTTCAGGGAGTGATGCCAATTAACGTAATGAATAAAATTCTACTCTTCAGCTGTGCATGCAGGAGGGGAGCTGAATTGTTTTCCTGCTCTGGTTCTGGATAATAATTTTTGCTGCATTCACCCAGAGACATCTGTCTGTTTTCATGCTTGCAGCGTAAGCTGGTGTTGAAGTTGCATCTGCTAAGGAGCCTCTCTGCTCCCTATCCTCAGGGGCTATTTCAGGGCAGAAATATCCATTAGCTGCTTGCACTGAAGCACACACTTAATAAAAGCATCAGCAAAGAACATAATGATGAATCAGGCTCTGCACAGAAGTCAGTGGCTGCAGCCATGCCCGGACTGGTGGAGGGAGTGGTGGGACTGGAGGTGCCTGTGGGGTTGGCCAGGCTGTGAGGGCTCCCCAGCACCACGGGCCAGGGTGGCACAGCTCACCCCAGGGCACTGCAGTGCCACTGGAATCTACAGCCCCTCTGCAGCTCCTGAGGGTGGCTGGGCTTTCAGGGGAGCTCCTTTGGTGTGGACCCCAATCCCCACCACATCCACCCTCCTCCCAGCACCTGAGCAGCACTTTCCAGCCTCACAAGCAGCTGTTTCACCAACCACAGTGTCCACTAGATGATCTTCTAGGTCCCTTCCAACCCCTGACATGCTCTGATTCTGTGAGATGCTGAATAAAACAGCAGTGAGTTCCCAAACCCACTATAAAAAGAGAAAGGGAGCCAGAAAGGGCTGGGTGCAGGGTGTGTTTCAGGCTGTCTGAATGACCAGAAATAAACCCCAAATCCCTGAAAACTCAGCAAAAGCAGGAACAAAAGGTGGGAGAAAACCAAACAAGCAAGGGAGAGGCAGTGAGGAGAGGGTCTCTTGGTTATTGACGTTTGAAACAGGCTCTTTCAAATGGAAGATAATGATACTGAAAATTATTCTGAGCTTTTCAAAGGCATAAATGACCAAACTGCCTCCTGACTTCTGAATTACATTATCCAGAAAGAACTTAATAGCGTGTTATTATCGCTTCTCCTCGCTGACAGGATTTCAGCACTGAAAAGACAAACAAGGGGTGCATTCATAATTGCAGCTGCATTCACCTCTGCCACGCTCTGGCCACAGCTCATCTGAGGGAAGCTGGCTGAGCTGCCAGCCAGGGGAGCAGGGAGGGCTCATGGAGCTCCACGGTGCCCTAATTGCTTTTGTCCTGCCTCAGCAGCCCCAGCTGGGTGTCCCCGGGGGGGAGGCCAGTGCTGAAACCTGCAGTGTGGGGAAGGAAGGCATGGCCTGAGCTGGCTGGAGGGGATCTGCCCACTGTGGGGGACTCCAGCAGGCCATGGTGGTCCCTGTCCTGGCAGCCACAGAACCACAGAACGTTGTGGTTTTTCCCCAGTAACACAACAGGGCAGATAAAGAATCGTCCCCCTCCCCTCTCATGTCCTTTTCCACTTTCTCTTTCCTTAACCCTCCTCCCCTCCCACCCCCAACCTTACCACAGCAGAGTGCTGCTTGTGAGGAGAAGAAGCCAGGCCCATGCACGCTGGCCAGCCCACAAGCCTGAGCAAGGTGCTGATTCAACCAGACTGCCCACACGAGCAAGGATTACTCATGTGCAGGCTGCAGGACCAATACTCCAGGGCCCCTGTGACTCCTCGTTGACTCAGGAGTCTCACCACTGCAATTGCCACCAGTCCATTCCCTGATGTCATCACTCAACCCAGAAGCTGGAGGAATCTCTTACCTGTCACTGCACAGGTAGAGGATAAGCACTGGGGGGGACATCCAGCCTTACTGGGGTTCTGCTCTGGGTGAAGATGGGAGAGCACATCACTCCTGCTGCTGCCTCCATAGCAGGAAGGGCTCAGAGAGGTAACATCAGGGTCAGGTGACTGCACAGGGCATCAAAACTCATGTTCAGCAACTCCCCATCCACAACTCTGCCAGTTCTGACACTCCTGCTGGCATAAAACATGTCACTAACTCCTCCTGCCAAGGACACCTGCAGTCAGGTACCTTTTCTGGGTTACACTCTTCCCTCTCCCACACAGCCAGCATGAGAATTGACTTCTCAGGTACTCAGGCCCTTGGGTACAGCCTGCTGCCTAAGTGACAGTCCTCAGCTTAGCAAGCTTGCTGGTAGCATAAGGACATGCCCGTTCTACCCTTTGTCCCTTCTGTCCCCTTTCAGCAAGAGAGAGCTGAAATGATTGGGAAGACACCTCCATCCACCCTTCTTGGCTACAGAAATCCTACCCAAAGAGCAGGGACATCTCCCAGGATCCCAGAAACACCTCACACAAAGGAGGCCTCTGGTGAGATTTCCCAGCAGCTGTCTCGTAGCAGCAGAGCCAGAGCCCTCAGACCTGTCACTTGCACCACCAAGCAAGTGGCAGGTTTTCAGCTGAGGCAGGAGCAGTGAAACATCACAGGCAGTGACAAGGTGAAATGCTCAGTGTGTAGCATGGGGATGGTGAGGTCTCCCAGGCAGGGGGATGACAGGCTCAGTGTGGATTAGGGTAGCAAGGAGTGCTGCATCCTCCCAGCACAATGCCACTCTCCTCCATCCCACTGCAACACACACCTGACTAAAGATGAAGTGGCCATTTCATTGCAAGTGCAAGGAGTCAACAGCACTGCCTGACATCTCTCACTCACTGAAGGAACAGCACCAGGACTGAGGTGAGAGGCCCAGATGTCATCCCAAGTGCACAGCCAGGCATTCCTCCCCCAGAAGTCTTTGACACACCATGTTTATTTTGCCATGTGGCAGTAGTGCACAGCACACACATTACCAGCAGTTTCAGAGCCCTGAGCTTTCATCTCTCCCACCTTCCCTGGATTCTGGAGAAGAGGCAGGACCACTGTCTCCTTCCCCCATTTCACCTGTGAAGAAACAGGGCAAGAGAAGTCCAAAAGCACAGAGGACTGGAGATGAAGCTCAGAAAGCTAGACTCCCAGTCCACTACTCTCACCATGAGGGCTCCTTTCCCTGGTGCTGGGAGAGGAAGCCCTGCTGCTGGCTCTCCATAAGGTCTCACTCCTCTGAGAAACTCCTGAGCAGAAATCAGATTAAGGAGACTCCAAAAACTATTAAAAAGCCTACTGGATTTTAAAGGGATTTCCCACATCTCTCTGAGGGTCTGAGAAATGTTCTGGGGCATTCTAGGCAGGGTTGGGATTCTCTTAAATTCTGTAAGATTGTTTAAGAAACAGCCAAGGAGAAGCTTTTGCTTCCAGTGCAGCCCCACTGGAATCTGAGTGGAATTTCCCTTGCTCAGATGGGGAAAGAAAGTACCCTGTCCTTCCTGACACATGGAACCCCACACCTCCTCTTCCTAGAGCATGACACAGCAGAGCTCCAGTACCAGCTCCACCTCTCAGCACCACAGATAAAGCTCATGCTGGAACAGGCAAGGACAGTGCAGTGTGTAATGTAGAGCAAGATGTCAAAAGAGCCCACAGGATACACAGAACCAGTCAGAAAGGCATTTGTGCCAGGGAGGGCAGAAGGGAGGGAGGGAGGGAGGGGGCACTTGGGCTTCTCCCACCAGTTCATGTCAGTATGTGGAAAGGTGCATCTGGCTCAGGAGAGCAGTGACCAGCTTCCCCAGCTGGGACCCCTTCAGCCACAGGAAGAGTTCATAGAAGTTGATCTGCCACAGGCTCAGGGCTTCTGTGAGGGAGATCTGGGCTCTCCTGTAAAGCGAGTGACTCTTGCTCCTCTGGTACCTACAAAAGAGAAAGAGCTGCATTAGATGCAGAAGGATGTGGCCTGTGGGGAAGGAGACCTGCCCCACACCTTCAGCACAACTGCTCCTCCTCAGGGCAAGTCCCCCATGTAGAGAATCACCCTGGGAGCAATGTCCCTAAGGAGCTGGGCACCCTACTCCCTCCCCACTGCTTGTAGTGATCCTGGGCCATGGCATCCTCTGCTTCTATGCCCAGCCTCACTCCAGCTGCACACACCCATAGCCTTTCCTGGTGGCACACTCTGATATCAGAGTCCAGCAAGCCTGACACACTGATTCCAGGAAAAGCAATTCACCTTTCTTTAGAAGCAGAGGTTAACTGGGCTTTGCAGGTTGCTCGTCAGCCAGAGAAATAACTGTTATTTCTTCTGCAAGGTGGAAGAATCAGAGGCAGAAGTGCATTGACTCATAAGACTCACGGATGGAAATCACTTTCATGACTCTTGTTCCTGGCTTTTAAACGTCAGCCTGATCTTCACAGTCAGCCCTGGCCCCTCAGTCAGGGTGCAGAGACTGTCAGCAGTGATCTTGCAGACCTTTCCTACCCACACACACTTCCCAGTGGTGATGCCTGTAATGGGCAGAAAGTCCTTTCCCTCCTCTGGAGGGGCCAAACTCTAAACCCTTAACCTAAGGCCTACAATTCCATCCCTGTCTCCAGCCTGAGGGCAACAGTCCTGTCCCCTGGACAGTCTGATGGGTGTGACAACGAAGACACTGGGATGTGTAACTGAGCTGGGGTAGGACCACAGCAGCTGTGCTAATAAGGGGGAGAGGTCCACAGCTAAGAGAGGTCAAGAGGTGAAGTTAGGCCTTGTTAGGGCCCTGATGAGTGGCTTTAATGAGTCTTAATGGCCCTGACTAGCCTGGGAAGTCCCTCACACCTCTGCTCTGAATCCCAGGTGTTCCAGTGAATCTCAGGTCTGCACCTTCAGTCCCTGCCTGAGCTACAGCAGAAGAGTAAAGGTCCCCAGCTCACAGCCTGCTGTGAAGCCCCTGGACCAGCACTTCATATACTGAGTTCTTGGCTTCACCTCATGGTGTCATCACCATGGACCTGCCTGACAACCACTGGAGCTGATCTGCACACTCACTAGCTAGTTTGGCCTGGGACCTGCCCCGTGACCATGATGTTTCATTATGGCATGGATGTTTCATTATGCTATGGATGTTTCATTATGGCATGGATGTTTCATTATGGCATGGATGTTTCATTATGGCATGGATGTTTCATTATGGCATGCATGTTTCATTATGGCATGGATGTTTCATTATGCTATGGACTCTTCACTGGACCTGAACCAGGACGAGAGGCAATGGGTGCAAGTTGGAGCACAAGAGATTTAGGGTCAACATAAGAAAGAACTTTTTCTCAGTGAGGGAGCCAAAGCTCTGGAACAGGCTGCCCAGGGGGGTTGTGGAGTCTCCTGCTCTGGAGACACTTCAGCCCCCCCTGGATCTGTTCCTGGGTGACTTGGTCTAGGTGCCCCTGCTCAGGCAGGGGGGTTGGACTAGATGATC
>WYEA01004340.1:16225-30754 GCA_033558465.1 Alcedo atthis | reverse complement strand
GCAGACTGCCAGCGGCCTGCGGGGGGAGGGGCAGGGGAGAGCGGGGGGAGACAGGAGATGCTGCACACTGCCAGCTGCCTGCTGGGGAAGGGGCAGGAGAGATGTGGGGGAGACAGGAGATGCTGCACACTGCCAGCTGCCTGCTGGGGAAGGGGCCAGCCTTCCATGTGCCCACACTGCAGGGAGCAAGGGGCTGGCACATCCCCATGTCCCCACAGAGAGCTCTTGCTGCTCCTCACACTGACAAGTGCACGGGATGGCTGCTCACATCTGCTGGGGGGTGACCCAGGCAAGCAAGAAGAAAGACCAAATGCCTGTGTGTAGGAGCAGGGTTTCTGGTAATGAGGAGGAAAGTGAGCCAGCAGATAGGGGCAGACAGGCACTGACAGGGAAGGCGTGGAAATTGCTGCTGGGGGGGATGAGGCTGCTTGCAGAAAGACTCAGATGTTTACATCAATGGATGGCAGGAGGACCTAGAGGGGTGAGAGGAGACTCAGCCTGTCCATCAGCTTACCAGAATGAGTATGGGTTCCCTCTCCCTCCCTCCATCACACTGCCCCCCACTTTCCCCCCTCCTTTCCTCAGAGCCATGCTAATCTAATGTGATGTCTGTGAACAAGAAACAGCACAGAAAGGCTGCTTATATCACCCTGTCACTGCTGTGGCCCTCCATGACTCTGCTCCTTATCACCAAGAGATGTTATTAAAGACCTCCTAGGAGCAAACATCCCCAGGGCCTGGGATCAACCCCTCACCATGCACTAACACAGCAGCCTCACCCTGCCATCCCACTGCTGGCTCTCCCTGCCATCAGAGAGCAGCACAGTGCTCCACCACAGAGTGCTGAACAAGCAATCAAATTGCAATCTCTGTCTAGATTCCAAGCATGCCCCCAGACACACAGTGTAAGCAGCAAACAGGCAGCTGTCCCCACGAGAAAAGGTTGTAGAAGAGGTAAGAGGGCTACTAACAAAAGCTTGTCCTGCAGAAAACTAGGCAGCCAGGGAAGGGCTTGATTTACCCAACTCTGAAATGCAGCCACCTCTGGAAAGAGCACTTGTTCTGAATAGTGCTCAAGTAGCCACAGATGGGGAGAAAGCACAGGAGTGCTCTCTGCAGCACAGCAACAGGGACAGCTGTGGGACTAGCTGGGACAACCCTCCACCCCTCAGCTGGGACCTGGAGCCAGTGCTGAATCATATGCTGTCCTCATGCCAAGTCAGCCCCAGAGGTGATTAGCAGAGCACAGCCCTGAGCTCCACTGTCCTGCAGCTCCCCCAGTGCCACGCAGCTGCTACTGGAAGTACTGAGTGAGGGAATGATGTTTCCTTCCTGAATCACAAGCAGAGCTCACTGGAGAAACCTTTAGAGGTCTCCCAGATCAGCAAGCTCTGAAATTGGCTAGGACCAATTTACTGACCAAGGGTACAGCAGGTGCTGTGAGCTCCTGGAAGAGCAGAGCAGCACTTGTGGACAGCCCAAGGATGTGCCAGGTAGTCTGTCCTCCCAGGGAGCTGCACTCCAGGAGGGATGGATCTGGACATCAGAAGTGATCACAGCATCAGCCAGGACAGCACTCTGTGTAACTGAGCTAGCAGGCAGAAGTTCTGTTGCAGGGGTTTATGATATAAGCACATAAACAGTCTTTACTTGGGGAAAAACAAATAATTAAGAGATGGAGTTGTGCTGCACACTGAAGTATTTTCACTTATTTTGGGCTGGCAGATCTCTAAAATAGGATTAAAATTAAACTAAGAAAACACCAATGCTGTCAAACTGTAAACAAAAAACAAAAAAAAAGGAAAGATATCTTGTTAGGGTTTAAAGTGTAATATGGGAATGATAACCTGAGATAGCAGAGGAGGGGCAGTCTATGTTAGAAGGAGGTTTGAATAGTAAGGAAGCAGAAGCACTTGTAGTAGTGGAGATACTACAAGAAATACAACTAGGTGCAGAAGAAGGCCTAATAAAGGCTAACAGAATTTAGGCAAAACATAACAAAAGAGTCAGAAAGCAGAGCTGAGCTTGAGATGTCAGGGTGACAGCAGATGCTGGCTCTGGCCAGAGGCAGGTCCTTGCCTGCTGCCAGATGTTAGTGCCTCAGAGAAGCTCGGGGTGGCTGGCTGTGCTGCAGCAGGGCACGATGATCACAGTCAGCAAGAGAGCCCGTGGCCCCAGCAGCCAGATTCCAAACAGCAACTGGCCACTGCCACACCATGGACGTGCCCAGGGCACCCTGGCAGGCACATCACAGTTTCCAGCCCAGCACTGAGCAGGCTGCAGGAGACAAAAGGGAGAGTCAGCAGCTTGGAGTGACAGACACGTGTGTGTGAGCCAGAGCTGCAGTAACTCTCCAATAAACTCAACACATCAAGTTCATTTGATGTACTCAGGATGTGGAATGTCACAAATGACCCTGCAGGAGTTGCAGGGCAACCCAGAAGAAAAGAAGAATGCAGCACAGACATGAAGGGTTATTAGTGGACAGTATCACACAGGCTCTGCAAACTGGTGAAGCTCACTGGAAATAAAACAAAAAGCTTGACTTTGGAGGCTGTTCCAAAACATTAGTATTGACACAGCCAGAACTTTCCCCCTCAATCCCAGCCTAAGCTTAATGATGTCCAGTTTATTTCCTTAGCTAATGCAGCCACACTCCAATGTATTAATCAATAACTACCACCATAAATGCAGCATAAATACTGCCCCATTTCTACCAAATACTCCTCTATCTGATGCCTTGTAGAAATCAACCAACCTTTTGCACAGTTGCATTGCACTGCAAACACCCACTAAGCCCTGTGACTGACTGATATCTGACTTAATTCTACTGTGTCACTTCATTCTGATAAACTCCCAGCATATTTAAGATATTCTTGTTATTAGTTTTTAAGCACATGGGGTTTTTTTTCATTTTGTACTGCTCATTTTTATCCTTTTCTACCACTTCAGTCCTCAAGGCCACCAATTGCTTTTGCTCCTCTGGTCCTCCCCTACAATGACAGACCCTCCCAAGCTGGTGTCATTAACAGCTCTGTTTGTGCCAAGGTCATCACTGAATTTATGACATCAGATCAGTCTGGAGAGCAAACCTCACAAAATACTATGGTAATTTCTGCCCACCATTGCCTCTACCACTTTCTTACCTGCCTTTCCATTTCCCTACTGATCACCACCTTTTCTAGTTAACTGACCCATACTCCATGTGCTTTACCAAGCACTCTTCTGTCATCTCATGAAGAAAGGCAAGCTGGAGGACCAGTAGCAGCAATGATTTCTTTCTTCTTATATAGTCACACAGATGCAAACCATCACTTTTGAGGGCCTGGCCAACCTGCTACCCTCACATGACCCACTGACAGCTACTTTTGATGACCCCTTCCACAGAGGCAAACTCCTGGGCACACACCAGCCCCTGGATGCAACCCTCCTCTTGGCAAACCAGCACACCCAGCTGACAGAGAGCCTGGCAATAACAAAACCCTGCAGTGCCCACCACCTGTAAAAACAGCAATATGCAACAGTGAGCAAGAAACCTCTCAGAAAGGGAAGAATGTGTGCACAGCTGAGCCTGTGGAAACTCCTGCAGGAGGAAGATGGCACATGGGTCGTGCTCATAGGTAGCTGCACTGAAACACACCAGCCTGGGTTGTGCAGGAGAAGTCACTGATGCTTGCCTGGCTTTGTGAGCAAGCTGGAGTGGTGCTGGCTCTGTGCCTCCAGCTGACAAGAAGAAGAAAGGCAAAGAAAACAATCCTGTGATAAGGTCCTGGAGACCTGATCTCACCACCTGCCCCTGCTAAGTCCCAGATGAAACTGCCTGATAGGGCAACATCCCTTCCCATCCCACCTCCATCTGTGACTGTCTCTTTAGATCAGGAGCAGATACTAGTCTGTGGCCTTAATTTGGCTGTAATATTTGCCAATTATTCTAAGAGATGGCGACACTAACTTCTATTGATCTCATTAAAAGTAAAGGTCACTGTGCAGCTCATTTCTCAGGGCTCAATATTACCTCCTCGGGCCAAAATAATGGCATTGATTTGGGAACCTTAATCGAAGGTTAATTGGATTGAAGAGTGCATTGGGCTTTCACTTTCTTTTGTTGTTGTTATTACAGCCATCATCTAAGGGTTTGCTTAATCCTGCTCAGGCAATCCTGCCCAATTAAACTGGTGTCAAATCAGCAAAGGGTGTGGCTGGAGAACAGTCACAATTTGGAGTGTGCTCTGTGTTCCTGCTCCAAAAGAGCTCTTGCCCTTAGCAGATGAGGATGGTCACAGACAAGAGGTGCCTTTTCACACTCTTCACTTCTGTGATCCACTTGTGAGGATCACAACACAGTGCCCTGTAATGCAGCACTGTCATGCACTGATCCAGCAGCAGAGCAAGGGGATGCCTGGACATGCACAATGTCATTAATACACAGGGATGGGTATTAGGTACAGGTAGTGGAGAATAGTTGTTTATTTAATTGTTTCTTGCATCTCTGCCAGATCCAAAATGACCGTGGGGATCATTTTCCCCTGGCTTTAAATTTAGCCACAGCTCTCTGGATTCAGTGTAAAGTATCCTGCTGAGACCTGAGCAACTAACACTGAAGCCTGAGACTGACTTTCAGTAAGAAGTGGATTTGTGTGTAACTTAACTTTTTTACCTGGTGTCCTTGCACAGTTCTGAAGCTGGCAATGCTGGAGGTCACTATCCTTGCTTACCAATGCCTTGTGAATTTTCATTCAGCTTCAGGCAAGAGGAGAATCTGCAAGGAAACCTCTCCTCAGACTAAACCAGCAGGTGCAAAGAGCAAGAATAGCCATTTTCCCCAGAAATGGTGTTCTTCCCCATGCTCCATTTCATCTCTACACTTGAGTGTTACAAGCACAAACACTTCAGACACGAGAGGTTTCCACACTTGTGCTGACAAAGGGATCCCACCCTGGGAAATCCCACTTAAAATTTAACAGCTACAAGTCAGCAGCTCCTGACTCTTGGCAGAAGGGTAAATCCCACACTGAAAGTCTATTTCAAGTTGCAAAGCTGTCAACCATGAGAAGGTAGCTGGGCCCTTTATGGAGCTGAGAAATACTGTTCCAATGCAGAAGCCATTTAGTAACAGAAGGAAGCAAAAAGCCACAGTAGGATGGGGTGACAGATGGCAATAATTGTGCACAATAGCTCATCTTAAGTACCTTAGCTGTTTGCTTTTGCTTCTCAGCTAGACAAAACACTTCCCTGACTTCTGAATCATCTGTGGCTCAGGACCAGGCTCTTAGTGAGCTGAAGTACATGGCATGATTCCTTTCCCTGTCTGGAGCCCAGGCCAGGGTGCTCATGGCTACCTGAGCTGGCTGGGCAGCTGAAGGCAATTCAGCACACACCACGAGTGCACTGCAAGCCCAGCAGCCTCTGTGGAGACAGGCAGAGCATCTGCAAGGAGCAAAAACTGAGGTTTATATACAGGTGCCTCTAAACCAATCAGGTAAAGTGAGAATGGGTGCAGAAGGAGCATCTGTGCCATTTGGAATCTTCTTTTAGAAGTCCATGCTCTGAGCAGCCTTGCTACCCTTCCTGCCTGCACACTGCATGTGTGTTCTGCTTCCATTCCTTGTTCTACACACCTCTTCCTAATGTATCCCCCTAACAAGACTGCAAGTGATCTTGTGTCTTCAAACTGGAAGAGCCCAGTTTCCAGGTGGCCCCCTTGACCCTGCCATGCTCTGGTTTTTTGCTCAAAATTCCTTCCAGCTCACCTCTTGAAAAAACTCCCCTCTCCAGGCTTCCCTCCCACTGTCAATATCCTAGCTGCACGCTCATCCACAGCTACACTTGCACATGAATAAGTAACTGTTCCAGAGGCAGATATTTCAGTGTTTGCACTTGTCTTTAGAAATCAAAGCCTGCTCTGATTAAATGCCATTACAATCCAGCTCCTGGACGGATCCAGAGAGATTAATGTGCTTTTGGGCAGCTTTAATGATAATCCTGCTACAGATGGTATTAAGTAAATGTCAGTAACCTGGTTTGAAGGGAGCTTTCACCTCAGGGATCCTTTCCATTTAGAGAAGAGAGGCTCAGCTTGCTTTTTTCAAGGCTGCATTGTCACACAAGAGAAATCCTGCTTAGTGGAGACTCCTCTTCCTCTACCCAGTAAAACAAAATGGAGTAAGATGATAGAGGCATTGAGAGATAAACAGATTGAGGTGATTTACAGGGAGCTAAGGCATCCCTTGAAAGGCAGAACTGCTGCATATTATAAACCACATCTCAGTTTGGAAACCTTGGTTGCCACCTCACCATCACCCTCCTCTCAGTGTCTGCTGCCTCCAACATGCTGTCCCAGCTTCACACCACACATACACAGTCTTTCACTTGCTGGGGAAATGTAGCCCCTCTGTAGGGATGGATTCTGGCCTCTGTTTAATGAAGGACTGCAAAGCCACACGTGAAGAGAGACACAATGAAGAGAGACAAAAAGAATCAGAAGCTGAAGTTGATCCCTGAGGATAACAGGAGCTCCCATCTCTGAATAAACCATGCACATTTGTGTACTGGGCTGACTGAGCTGGAGTTGATGTTCCCCAGAGCAGCCCTCCCAGTGCTGTGCTTTTCAGGGAGAGCTGGAAAGGTGCTGGGAACAGCCAGTGCTGAGAAACTACCTCATTGACATTGATGCCATTCCTCTCCATGTAGGCTCTGTCATTCACCTGCCCCCCTTCCATAAACTCCATGAGCAGGACACGCCTTGTTGAGAGCTCCCAGTAGATCCTGGGCACCTGAAATAGGAACAGAGCAGTTAGATCAAGCAGCAGGCTGGGAAAGCAAGGAGAATATATCATATACAACTCAGAAAGGGTATAAAAAATGGAAGAGGTTAGTGAAGGATTGTTTTTTTCCTGAGCACAAAGGAGGTAAATTTATCTGCTGACCTCTTTGCCAGGTGTGCAAGGATAACACACCCATTCAACACAGCAGCAGAATCTGTCCTTGTGCAACATTCCTGGCCACTCTCTACAATCTTTTGACCATCTCCCAGTCCCACTGAGGTCAGAGAGGCTTCCTTCTCTGTTCTGCAGCTGCTCTAGCTGGGCTGTTCAACTGGTACCTGTTGCAAGTTTCTGAATCACCCACTCAGGTCCTTCAGACAGGAACTGCATCTCCTTTGCTACACACCTGTGCAGCTCTAAAAATGCTAAGCCATCCTCCAAATTGCTTCTCTGCAGTGCCCCTTGGAACACAAACACCTCTGAGCTGACAGACCCTGCATCTCAGGCCGTCTGCAATTGAACTGGGAGAAAAAGCAAGTGTCACAAATAAGGGGCTTGTCACAGAAACCCTGGGAGACCCTTAACTATCTTATTGCCAACATGACACGGTAAGAAGTGTAAAATGTCAAAGCACTTCTCATTCACTCTGCAGCTCATCAGGCTGAGGGAGGCAGCAGGGAGAGGCCCAGTCACCCAGGGAGGCAGTGACTCAGGCACTGCTCAGCTTGGCTCCCCCTCTTCCAGCCTCTCTCTCCAGCTAAACTCTTCCCATGCTGAAATCCCTCCTGTCAAGAGTCCTTTTGCTGAAGTTCTCTTTGGATATCACACAGGTCACTGTGCTGAGCAACCCCCCCAAGCTGCACAGATTTGCCTTTGCAGATGGGTACATTTCACCCAAGATAAAAGGGAATTGCACCCATTCCCAGTCCTGTTCCCAGTACAGAGCTGGTATCCTACCACCCAGGGCCCTCTCCTCACCTTGAACGTGGACTCAGCACTCACACACTGCAAGGGTTCATTCAGTACCTTGTGTGAGGACAGGAAAGGTAAGAGGTGTTCTCCATCTAGTGTGAGCAAAGCAAGGCTATCCAGCCAGGACACTGGAGCTTATCCTAACTCCTGACAACCAGCATTATCTGCTTAGAGGTGTCTCAGCCCTCCCCAAACACTGGGAGGGGACTGTAAACACTGGATGGGCTTGTAAAGCACCATCCATGCTCTTGGAGATGCTTCTCTCACTCAGATTCTTCAGTGATTGTTTTAATTACTCAGAGATGTTTGGCTGTAATGCTAGTGCATGGAAACAATTTATCTGGGGCTTTAAAAGCTCAAACAGGTTCACAGAACAAAATCTACTTCTCAGCTTTCCAGAGTGTTTAGGAAAATTAATGACACAGGAGTCCAATTCTTCTGTTGCCTTTGGGTGATGAACACACCTCTGAGCTGGCAGGTCAGACAGGAGGATCCATTTTTTAGCCACCTCAAGCCATTTGTTATTTCTACACACATGGATTCCACCACAGCTTCTTAACCCAACGAGGAGGGGATTGGGGATTTACTCCACAGTACCCCAGTTACAGCTGCAGTGGACACAGCTTTCCAAGGAGCATCAGTTCCACTGAGTGCCCACTCAGCAAAATCACTGGCCTTTGGACTGCTGGTGGCTTTTCCCTCTCTGTGCCTGTGACTTCTGCATGAGCAAAACGTGAACGGCTCATTTTGATGTGTGTATGCAGGAGGGTGCAAGGGGAAGGTGCATTTTTTGCTGCCTTTGTGGACATGCAAATGCAGGTACACCAATGAGTGTGCCCTCAGCACTGTGTTCACCATACCTGAGTAGTTCCAGAGTGCATACAATGGGTGTGCACGTGTGGTTGTCCTCAAGACATCTGTCAGTGGCTTTAGTCAGCACGTGGCAGGGAAGGTGGAGTAGGAGTATCAGTGGGGAAGAGCACAGTGTGGGTGCAGTTGAGTTTGCATATGAAGGTGACATGAATGCATTAGCCACCCATGCATATGGAAGATGAATTCCAGAGGGAGAATGTGCTGCTTTTTCTTTGCAGGAGGAAGGATTCACACAAACAGGCTTCCTCCTGAGACACACAGTGTCCCCCAGTCTGACTTGACATCATAAACTTCAGTCTGGCTTTTCTGCTTTATGTCCATTTCTTGCCTGCAGCTGTGATGAGGCCCAGGAAAAGGTACCACCAGATGGCTCAGCAAAAAAATGGCAAACTGACAGGTCTCCAGACACCTTCAGATACAGTGTTTGGGAAAATGAGTAGCAGGCTCACCAGACTGCTGGCCTCAAGCCATCACTCCTCACCACTCTGCAGTGCCTACTGTAGGAACCAGACAAGGATGCATGTCCCCCAAGCAGATTCTGGTCTGCAGCAGCAGGGTAGTCTAGGATGAGCACCACAGAGGGGCTGAGCTCCAGCCTCCCTGTGTATGATTCCTCCAGATGGTGAATAAGGTGCACAAGACACATCAAGTGAGACAAAACTGACATGGAAATTTGTGTTCCCTCACCTTCAGGAAGTCAAACTTCTTGAGCATCTGAGCAACTTTCTCAGCATTTCTGCCTTCATTGAGGAAATCCAGCTCCAAGGGTAGATTCTTCTTAGCTTCTTCCACCAGCCACATAAACTCAAAATCTGGGAAGATCTGCTTCACAGCCAAGAGGAGGACCTGAGAACAAGGAAACACTCAGCTGCATGCTGGCTCCAAAGCCAGGCAGCTGCACACAGCACTGTTTCAATGGGATCCTTCCATGTAACCTACAAACCCCTGCACCCCAAGTGCTTGTAGGGTTCCTGCAGTGATGTCATGCCTTGGTGCTGCAGCACAAAGTTTAGCTTTCCCTTCACACAGGCACGTGTAGGAGCCAAATGATGGCACAGGCACCAAAGGAAGCCCAGCTGCCTCCTGCCTAGAAGTAAGAGAGCAAAGGCCTGGAGACCACATGGACCTCACCGAGGCCATGGCCCAGGAGCAACTCTCTTCTGAATCCTCTGTAATTCTACAAGTCACTGTTTGGCTTCCAATAGCCTTCAGCTAATGGAGAAGAAGGAGATCTAAAGGAAGACTTGGCACCTCTGTTACTTCTCTCAGCTCTGAGCAAGAATTTTGCTAGTGTGGGAAGTGCACTGGGGAGTTCAGAGAAGCCTGTGGACTCTGGGCAGAGGCAGAAGGCTACAGATCCTTCTGGTGGGAGCCACAGGGCAAGCTGCTTCTCAGCAGCACTCATCCTCAGCAGTGCCAAGGTGAAAAGAAAGATGATGCAATTGGATGGCATAACCAAAGCTACCCAATGCCTAAGCAAGCTTTCTGTTCCAATGAAGGGGCAGTTTCTCAGTCAGTGGAATGAATGTACAAAAGCTGCCAACTTGGACCACATCTTCAGAAAAATACTGGGGTGGGGGGGGCTTTTTTTTCATTACTTGAGTCATAAAAACAAGAATACAACAGAAAAATGCAATCCTCTTTGCTGTGTTTATCTTACTTGTACTGTTCATCCATCTGAAAACAAACTTGTTTGTCAGTGTGTGTTCCTGGAGAGTTTCCCTTTCTAGATCTCCACTGCTGAGGTGGGAATTCCTGCACTGCAGGAGAACATTTAAAGCACACACAGAGAGCTGCTATCCTTGAAATAGGTGACCAAAAAAATACATTTATGAACCAACACTGCTCCTGTTCAGCTGTGTGAAAATGTTTGTTCTCTACCTTATCTCTTACCTAAATTTAAGTCCCAAAACTAATGTGCCTTTAAAAAGGTAATCACCAGGTTCCAGACACTACTGAAGGATTTTTCTTCTGTTATATCTAGAGGCATAAATAAATCCTTTCAAACTGATGTCACCCCAATGAAATGCAAACAGAGATCTTCATGGACATGCATACAAACTTCAGAGGGGCTGCAGGATTGCATCCCCTGGTGCCTAATGTGAGAAAATCCATGCAATGTTTTTCTGCTTTCTTTAGATGTTCTTTTTTGAATCAATTTGCCACCTTGACCATCAGCAGGGACACGCTGAGCAGTCTCTGGCCTGTCACTTTTCTGACATCTGTCTAAAGTATTGTCTTGAAATAAGGATTGAAATCAGCATTGTGTTGAAATAAGTATGAAGTGAAGTATCTCTCTCTGGGTTCTCAGATGCTGTGCTGGTTTTTAAAGAGTCAGCACTGATGCTGTGTAAACCTCAAGTGAATTCAGAAATCTTCCATCCATCCATTTCCCATTCAGATTCCTTCCCATCAGTCTCTAAACAAGACCATCCCCATCAATATTTAAATCAACCTCCTATTTAGCTGCAGTGTCTGTCTGATTCTTAGACAAATCAGAACCTCAGTGCACTTAACACATCTTCCAGGGCAGCTTACAGAGTTTCCCACAAGGATATGCTGATGCACACAAGCCAGCACTCCACAACAGACCCCTGAACAGCAAGCCCACCTGTGTCATGTTGTGACATGTTCCCCATAGCTGTGTGTACACAACAGATCTCAAGGATGACAAACCAGACAGCCTGGAGAGAAAGAGCTAACAGTAAATTGCCAAAACCAAATGCACTGTTTTAGCTGGAAGTTTCCAAGGAGTATTAGTCTGAAAACCAGAAAAGACAGGGATAATTCTCAAATGATTTGTTTAAATGTGCTCCAGCCAGAACCAGCTGTGCTTCTTCACAGCCAAGCCAAGGCTGCTCCAAGAAGGGTGTTTTAGCTGCCTGGAGAAGCTTCAGTGATGTGCTGCTCTGAGAGGATGCTGGCAGCATCTTCAAACCCTGATCTCCTGTGATGGGAGAACTGTGTCACTGCATCAGCATCCCCTGCTTGGCAATGGATGTTCACATTACTGCCCTGGGTGTGCAGATCTATGCTTATTAGCAGTGCTAAGAGCTTTAGTGTTACCACTACAGCCCAAATCCTTCCCTTCTCCTCCACCTCAGCCCCACCTCCACTTGCTGCTCCACACCACTGGCATCTCTGACCACTGCAGTGCCACTTTTCTCCAGTTAGGAACAATCCCTTCAATGGGCTGGACTGAGAAGTTTGGGAAATGCTAGAGCATTGTGCTTGGGACATAAGTGGTAGCCCCCATTCAGACAGACATTTTTCCTACCTGAATCCCTTATTTGTGCACCTACCCCTGTCAGGTGACCTTCCTCATATTGCCATGCTTTAGTTTCCATCATTAATTAGCTCAGCATGAAGGAGCTGATCAAGAAACAAAACTGAATCAACCTCTGCCACTGGAGAATCCACACTGGAATTTAACTCAAAAAAAATCCAAAAAGCTCACCATGGAGGATTTTTCTTTGGACACACAGCCCTGACTGCAAGGGCAACCAAAACCAGTTTAACCAACCAGTTAATAAGGGTTAATAATTCTTAAATCTCATATGGACTTACTCTGCTATCATTCATGTTTACCTGTCTTCTCCTTCTCCCTCCTTCATGCTCACCCTGCTCTTCAGTCTCTCCATCCACACAATCACCTGCACTGTAATCCTCAGCAACTCTCTGTGTTATCCCCTTAATGTCTGTGAAGGTTTCAGAGCTACAGGACAGGGTTGTGGCACCTACTGACACCAGAGGCCCTCACATTTCAATGGCAGCAGCTGAGTAAGTCAAAGACAGCAGGTAGTGTTACCTCCATAAGCAAAATATCCTTGGAGCTTTGTGCTTGGACCTTTGGATGCTGGATTTTCACTGCCACAGTTCTCCCATCCTGCAGCACTGCCTTGTGCACCTGGGCCAGTGATGCTGCTCCCAAAGGAGTGTCCTCAAAACTCAGGAAGAGCTCTTCTATCTGTAGGGAGAAAAGAAAGAGGTATCAGCTTCAGGTGCCAGAGCACCCTGGCAGGAACAGGTTGGAGTAACCATCTCCTCCAGGCTCAGCATCAGTGCATCCCAAAGAGCAGGAAATCTAGTAAGAGAGTCCTAGAATGTCATAGAACCAGAGAATGTTTCTGGCTGGAAGGGAGCTCCAAAGGGCATCTAGTGCAGCCCCCTGCAGGGAGCAGGGACACCCTCAACTAGCCCAGGCTGCTCAGAGCCTTGGCCAACCTCAATGTCCCAGGGAAGGATTCTCCAGCATCTCCCTGGGCAACCCATTCCAGTGTCCCACCACCTTCATAGTAAAGAACTTCCTAAGAACCAATACAAATCTACCTTTCTCTCCATTAAAGCCTTTGCCCCTCATCCTCTTATGGAAGCAAAAGCCACGTGTGAGGCAGTGGGATGCAGGCAAAGGCCCTGCATGCTCTAGCACCCTGTTGGAGACCCCAGTGCAGCACTGGGCAGCTCAAGGCCTGTGGTAGTGAGCCATCAGCCTGGCTGAGTAGCCAGGGCAGTCCCCAGCCCAGCTGAGCAGCTCAGAGGAGAGCCAAGGTGGTTATGTGGCTGCAGACACGTGGTGCTGGGGGAGGGTTTCTGTCCTGCTCTGTGCAGCAAGGTGCAGACAGAATCTGAGGTATCCAGAAGTCAAGCAAGAGAAGCTGTCCCCACCCTTCCTGCAGGCTGGGCTGATTTTGGGTGAGCAGCTGAGAGCCTGTAATTTATGCAGCAACAAAAAAGAAAGGATGTCAGTGCATTTTTTGGTAACCTGCTTTTTAAAAGGTAATTAAAGATGGGAGATGCACTGAGCTAGTAATTAAATATGAATAAAGACCTTCTAAGCAAAGTCTTCATGCAAAGCATTAAACGAATATTCTTTTTGCTGACAAGGAAAGAAAAATATTCTACAAGGAGCAGCCTGTTCCCTGCTGCAGCTGCCAGGGAATGAGCCCCCTCCCACACCACCCTACCCCTTCTCTCCCAGCTCCTTCACACAAAACTATTGCTAGCAACAAAGTGGAGCATTTGCAGCAATTAGATTCCAACAGAGACTCAGCTGCCTTCAGTAATTCACTAGGAAGGTGCTTTTTTATTTATTTATTTTGTTCCCTTTGGCCCTGGCTGCAAAATCAATTAAGTAAAACAACTGTATTTAAAAGCAACTAGTTATGTGTTCTTTTAATTACAGCAGGTCCATCATTCAAACCTATTGACATTCATGTCTCAAGAGAAAAAAAAAAAAAGGGTTTTCTCTCTTCCCTCCTCACTCCTGCCTTTTTTTTTTTTTCCTCATTTCTGGAGAGATTCTCATTTCAGATTAGTATAAATAAAGAAACAGCAACAGGACAACACATGGCTTGGGGACATCTGCTCAAGACACAGGGACTTTTGCCTTTATGGGAAGTTTATCTATCAGCTGAAGACAGGAGCTGTTAAGTGGAAGAGACAGAAGGTGGCCAGGAGCAGGTTGGGCTACAAGGTCCCATAAGGAAGGAGAAAATGCAGATAGAGAATTTAGCACATGAGGTGGAGCTGGGGCATTCTTCAACCCTCTCCCTACCCTGCACCCTCATGTTGGAAGGATGGATCCTTCACAGAGCAGCACCCAGTGCTACCAGTCCTCACAATCATGGTAACATCCTCCCCAGGGTAAAGCACAGAACTGGGAGCTCACTGGCCTGAACTGGTTACTTCACCATGAGACCACAAATCAGTTAGACAACGTTCCATCTGCTCTGGCTTCCAAAAGCTTTTAGTTGCCTACACAGTGTGCAACCATTTTCAACCAGGTTAGGATACATGCAGGCTAAAAAAAACCAAACACTGCACATAGAGCACCTGCCAGTGCCTGAAGGGGCTGCAGGGAGGCTGCAGAGGGGCTGTTCCCAAGGGTGAAAGGATGAGGGGGAATGGGTTGAAATGAGAG
>WYEA01004337.1:6562-23053 GCA_033558465.1 Alcedo atthis | reverse complement strand
CAGCTGCTCCTCCCCACACTCCTGCTCCAGACCCTTCCCCAGCTCCATTGCCCTTCTCTGGCCACGCTCCAGCCCCTGAATGTCCTTCCAGGAGTGAGGGCATCCTCAAAGAGGGGCCCAGGGGGCAGCTGGCAGGGTGTTGGGAGAACGATGGGCTGGGAATCACCACTGCCTGTCCCCAGGGATGAAGGTCCCTCATGGTGCACGTTCCTCAGCGTCCATTGCACATTCCTCAGCATCCATCGCACATTCCTCAGCATCCATTGCACATTCCTCAAGCCTGGCTCCACATTAATCATTTTCTTTCCTTTAAGCTCTGTGCACCATTTGTACCAATATCCAATACACTGTATTTTACACAGGGAGCATCTCACTGGTGCGAAGCAGCCGTCTCTGGGGCTCATCCAGGGTATGGCAATATTTTTAGCCAAGCTACCTCCCTTCTCCTGTCACATATGGCCCAAGGGATCTTTAGCAGCCAGATGAGGCATCGCCAACCATTTAATGTCTCCAGAGAAGGAGCAGAAGAAAAGACTTCACATATTCCACTGTCTGAAACTATTTTCTCCTTCATATGGATGAAAGTCTGTGTCCTTCTCACTTGGAATTTGTCTTTACAGCTCTAGAAAGAAATCTGGTTTGAATCTGGTGCCTCCACCACTGAACTCTTCCCCGCAGACAGCTCTAATTAAGCAGAGCTGAACACTATGCAAATACTGCAATAAGCAATTCTCCTCAGCACAAACCAAATGCAGCGTGGATTCCAGCGTTCAGAGCCTGTTCCTGTTACTCTAAAGATGCAGATCTGTTATTTCCTTTCAAGATCATAGGTTTGATATTGCTCCCTTTCATGTTAATAAAAATTTTGACTCTGACTTCAGTCAAAGAACAATCTTTCATGTCTATGTAACCTGCCCGTCTGGTAACAGAAAACACTTTCATCTCTTTTTTCCTAAGAAACCATTGAAAAAATTAATTGTCATCCTTCCCAGCATTAGCACGTTAGGAACAACTCAAGCCATAATCTCATCAAAGTCTCTGAAACACAGATTTGAGAACAGATGAAGCAAGTTGCCCAAGTGGCCAATGCAGTATCTGTGCTCTACATCCTGGCAGTTGATGAAGCCTGGCACTAATTTTCAGTATTTTAACCTGCTATAATTACTTTGCAAAGAAATCGAGTTCATCTGTCAATTACCCAACACCTTTACTTGAAAAAGAACACGGGACTAAAGCTGAAATTTCACCTCCAAGATGCTTTTGCATCAGCCTCTGAGCACTGGCCCTGTTTTCTTTCAGACTTTTGCCACGTTGGCTGCAGTTTACACCTGGAAATCCCAAGACATCTAAACAATATTCTTTGGAATGCCATGATATTGCTGATTTTCCTTTCTACTACAACACCCAGGGTTTAGTTTACTGTTATTTATTCTGAGATCATCTTTATCACCTTGAGAGGCAAGAGATTATCCCTTTAGCCTTAATTATCCCCTTAATCCTTCGGGTGTTCATAGTGTCAAAGCAACGCTGCTTAAAAATTTAACCACTGAACAGCCTGGATTGTCATAGAGACCAGAGAAATTTGGCCAAAAATGAGGGAGAAGCAGGATTCTGTTACCTCGAGGCTTACCCACACTAGAGAAGCCAACTCTATGTCTTAAAAGTGAACCTCTGACACCTCCCTTTTAAGTGGCAGTGGAGACATCAGCAGCCCAGACAGCCCAAGAATATCAAAGAACAGGGTTTGTAAGGAGAGGTAAAAATCTGTTGGGCTGGTCACTGGCTCAGCAGACAACGCTGCTCGAAGCCTCTTTTTGAGCAGTTTTGCACTACAAACAGTTTTTTACTGCATAGGAAATTTTAAACTAATGTAGTTTTTAGTAAAAAGAAAAAAGCTCAGACTTTAGAAGGCACTCAGGTTTATTCCCTCTCCTCCTCCTGGGTATGCCAGGAGGATAAATGCCTCCTTACCTGGCAGGAACACTACGACATTACATTTGTCCTTGTTTGCCAAGTCCTCTGAGGCTTTGAAATGGAAGCTCCTATGGATGTGGCTGCTCTTCTGGCTCGTGCCTGGTTCCAGGTCACAGCACGCCGGGATCTGGAGGGCTGCAGCCTGGCAAGGTGTGTGAGCAGACTCTCTGCAACCCAGTGGCCTCTTGCAGCTGAATCTTAGATTCTAAATGGTGTGACAGCCCCGATTCCAGCATTCACAAGTTGCTTACATTCACAAGCT
Source organism: Alcedo atthis (assembly GCA_033558465.1). NCBI lineage: Eukaryota > Metazoa > Chordata > Aves > Coraciiformes > Alcedinidae > Alcedo > Alcedo atthis. The sequence goes on along the minus strand of WYEA01004337.1, from coordinate 20,817 downwards.
GCTGGGCACAAGGGCTGTAGCCCCAGCCCAGAGTCACAAGTGAAAACCCAGTAATTAACAGCTGCAGTTAATAACAGTGTTCAGGACACACCACAGCCACCAGCTCAAATGTTTTACGAGTAGCATGAGTACCGAAAGGAGGACAACGAAAAGTAAACACCCAGTAAATGACGCAGGACAGTTACAAATGAAAGAGAAACTACAAACTTTCCCCTTTACAAACGGAGACCTTCTCTGCCTTTGGCAGTTTGTTTGTCCAGATGGCCGAAGGGTTTTTTTCACCTAAGAATTTGCTAAGAATTCTTTCTTTACCTCCTCCTCTGCCCGTTTTCCCTCCCCTCTGGTACTATCTCCTCTAGCCAGTGACCTTCAGACCTCTTTGGTGTGTCTACCTCACTGTAATGCTGCTGCTGATAAGGAATCTGCACTTCCCCTGCAGAACCAGCACGCTGTGACCTACCAATATAAACCTTGGAGAGGGAAGAGGGTTTTTTCTCCCCCCTCAGAGGGTTGAGACGAATTTGTTCCCTCTCCTGAGGCTCTCAAGTTGTGGGAACCAAAGGCTGGGTCTGCTCCACTGCCTTCCCTCCCTGCCTGGGTGCTTCTCCCCTCTGCAGCAGGGTCAGAGGAAGGTCTGTGGGTGAAGCAAGCGAGCGTCACTCGCCGCCACCGAGCTCCTCGTTACAAAACTACCACAGGAATATCAGTTAAATGGAAACCACCAGCCTGCTTCCATTCAGGGGGGGAAAGTCACGAGCTCCTTCCCCCTGCAGTGACAAAGCAGGGCAGGGAGCCTGAAGGAGACTGGGGCACGGAGGTGATTAAATAACACCACCAAGAGCGCATCCTCTCGTGGCCGCGCTCGGACCCAGGGCGAAGAGCACTCGCTGCCCACACGGCCCTTGCCTCACAGAGCCAAATTCCACCCGAAATTCCAGTCCTCCAGAAACATCTGCCGAGCCAGCAGCACGCCCAGAGCGACCAGTAACCCCAAATGAGTACAGGGCCACACTGGCCTCTGGTGTAACTGCAGCGAGGTAAGCAGAGCTGCACCAGAGATGCATTAGGAACACACAGCCTTGGCAGGTCAATAAAAGCCCTGCTGACCACTGCTCTTAGAGGAGAAACAACTAACACAACTCATGGCCCTCCACTGGGCCCACCAAACCCACAGTTTGTGGACACAGAGTCACACTTACATTTACCTTGTTATTGAGAGGTGTCATCTCCAGTGGTCCCTTTCTCCTTTCAGGCACACGTCCCCCCAGAGCTGCCCCTATGGATGGCATGCCCAGCTCTCCTCCCTCACAGCTTCAGGCTGGCCAGGGCTCTGTTCACTCTGCTGGGAGCTCACCTGCCTGGAGCTAAGCAAGGGCTATCAGATTGGGGGCTGGGGCTTGTTAGACACCCTAAATGGGAATGGGCTGGGGTTAACCCCACCCCTCCATCATTTTCTCTCAATAAAGAAAGTCTGCAAGAGTTGGGGGTGTTCAGCCCAGAGAAAAGGCTCCTGGGAAACCTGGTGGCTTTTCAGCCCTTAAATGGGGCATAAAAGATGATGGGGAAAGACTTTTGAGCAGAGGCTGTTATGATAGGACAAGGGGTGATGGGTGTAAACTAAAAAAGAGAGATTTAGACTGGAGAGAAGGGAGAGAGCATTAATGCTAAGGGTGGTGAGGGCCTGGCCCAGGCTGCCCAGAGGTGGTGGCTGCCCCATCCCTGGCACCATCCCAGGGGAGGTTGGCTGGGGCTCTGAGCAAGCTGCTCTAGTTGCAGATGTCCCTGCTCCCTGCAGGGGAGTTGGACCAGATGACCTTGAAAGGTCCCTTCCCACCTAAACCAGCCTGTGGTTCTGTGACCTACTTGCTAGTAGGAGTTGTGGGGTGGTGTCTCAGGCAGCCTGCTAGAATGCAGAGTCCACACCTAGGCTCCAGCCTCAGCAGACATTGCTGCAATGGCCAGCCCCTTATCAACAGCAGCAAAACACCCCCGTGTTGACCATGCAGTTGTAGTTTGGACTTCATTTAGTAGTGAGCACAGACACGGGTACATCTTGTTTGGCTGTGCTGTCCCAAACTGTGCTGAACTCCACTTTTAGGGCAGGGGTGGAGTCCCCGTGACCCCTGGAGGTGTTTCCAAGCCATGGAGCTGTGGTGCCGAGGGCCATGGGGCAGTGGTGCCCTGGCAGTGCTGGGGATGGTTGGACTCCATCAGCTGAAAGGTCTTTTCCAGCCCCAGTGCTTCTAGGATTGCCTGTGCTGCCTAAGCCCCAGCTGGGCATGCTGCAGCTGCGTGGTGTTCCCAGGCACACAGAGCTACCCTGGCACCACTCCCTGGAGTGCCATCCAAACCACCCATGGACTGGCACAGCTCGTTCCACTCATCACAGTGGTGGTTGTCCCTGCAGCCTGTCACCAGGGCTGTGCACAGGGGCAGCTTTATCCTCCTGGCTTTGTGGGAACAGCCCCTCCAGAGCCAGGAGGGGATTCCCAGGAGCTCACAGCCTCACCATGGGTTAAAGCTTCTGGAGAAGATGGGATTCTGGAAGAAAAAGCCAAGGAAACAAGAGCTCTGGTTTGGTCCTGCTGTTGCCACCCCTGTGCATTGAATATTCATCAGCTCTACTCATGAATATGACATCAGGAAAGGATTCGTAGCCCGACAACATTCCAGCCAGGGAGTTTTCTCCTTCACGAGATGATGTCAGTTGGCACCTGGTCTGAGCACAGCACAAGCAGCTACGGAAGGTTTCAGACCTGGGGAGGGGGAAAGTCACAAGTGATTCTTCCAAGGGCTTCCACAGAGTTTTGTTAATCACCTAGAGATACATCAGAATTAAAACTGGTAGTAACTAGGTAGTAAAATAGCCCTAATGCAATTATAGACCCCTTTCCTGCAAGCAGCCCCTTGTTTTGTGACACTTTTCTATCCAAACATATACTAAATGTGTCCAAATGTTTATGAAATTGATCCTAAATGCATCCAAACAGTCCACTAAATGGATACTACAGATACTCAAATATATCCTTGCAAAAGTATATAAATATATATACTCTCATGTATAAATACATGCTCTTGCAAGTGTGTGCTTAAGTGTATGTTTACATCTAATCTATTTCACTACACAAATATATTTTTTTCAAGACCTACTTGCTCTTGCAAGCATATATTTTAGGTATCCTAACAAGATAACTCATTTGTAGGAATTTTAAAGATCAAAACATTGCAGCACCTCACCAACCGACCTTCAGTCCACCAGTGAAAACAGAAATCCCCCTCAGCCTTTGCCTGAGAACTCCTCACCAACTTTTCCAGCTGCCTGCACTGCCCTTCTGCTTTTTTTCCCTAGTATTATGAGCTTTCAGAACCAAAGCATGGATGGAAAACAAACCTGCCTTCACCCTCATCTTCTCCTATTTTTTTTTTTATTTTTTTTTTAGCATACAGGTGTCTTTTTTCATCTCTGTGAAGCCTAATCCTGTCAAAAATAGAAATACCACAGAACACCTGTCCTAACAGCAGCTGGAGACACACACACACACACACACAAATATTGTCAGTTAAAGAGATTTGATGCTTTTTTTCATTGCTTTTTTTCTCTGCAGCTTATCAGGAGTCGTGCAGATTTTCTTTGAAGGAGCAGGGGGAGTCACTGCTGGTGTATCGTGGTATCATCTGTGAGCAGAGGGAGCACAGCCACGAGAAAGCCACAGGGTCTGCTGCAGGGTAGAGGTGAAGGTGGGTGCTGTAAGGCTCAGGCTGTCAAACCCAGCTTGTGTTTCCTCTGTGCAGTGCACAACCTGTGACTGTGCACACACAAACACACTCATTTCCTCTTTACTGCACGAAACACACTCACACACACGTGCTCCCACAGAGGCACCTACTTACACTACATTTAATCCCTGTATTAAACCTTACCCTGTCAAAACAGGGCCAGACAACAGTGTTTGGTTTGGGTCTATGCATTAGCTTTGAGAAGATGGGGTTTGATTTCAAAGGAAAGCAAATCTACTCTCTGCAGCATTTTGACAAGGCTACAGGTTTTACTGCAGGAGGAGTCATCTCTGCACCAGGCCAACACCACATCACAATACGGGAAATAACCCGTGGGACTTCATTTTCCTGTTACAAGAAATCTCTTCATACCCAGGAGACACCTGGTGATAGCAGAAGCCTTTGATGGGACCCCGTGTGGTGCTATTTTTGAAGGCTGGATGAGGCTCTGAGCAACCTGCTCTGGTTGCAGCTGTGCAGGGGGGGTTGGAACAAGATTATCTCTAAGGTCCCTCCCAACCTAAACCCTTCTATGATGCTATGAAATCTCTGTTCTCCTGCAATATATTAATTTCTTAACATTTTAGTAGTTCTGAGGGGCCATCATTTTAGAGGTCAGACCCGTTTCTTTGAGATGGCAACACAGTCACCCTACAGAAAGATCTGTGCTGAAGTAGCAGAGTGTTTATTTCCACTTCTCAGAGGATTGCATCACAGAGATGCACTGTTCCCAACAGTTCCAGCACAATGCTTCACCTTTTGGGGATGCTTCAATAAACTAGGAAACAAACTTTGGCCCAGCCTGTCATGCTCAGCAGGAAAATTAGTTCAGCCTCAGCACTGCTTGAGTTTCCCCAGGAGGCTGCCAGGGGAGCCATGACCTTCTTCTCTAGGTTATTTTCTTCTACTTCTTCCCAAGTGAATATTCCCATTAGTGAAGGATGTGATCTCCCCTCCTGTGTCCTCCTTACCGTGCCACCTCCTGGAAGCCTGGAGCTGATGCCACCCTGAATCCCAGTTTAAATCCATGGCAAACGTACATCACCACTCCCCTGAAATTCAGCTGCTTTTGCTAGGCAGGCTTGGCTGGTGTTTCCTGGGAGGAAAAGATGCCCTGGGAATGACTGACAGCATCAGGAATCCTTCCTCTTGCATCCTGCAGAACCTCCTGGGAATAATAAATACACAGATTAGAACAAATAGATCCATCTCCAGAACTGCTTGCTGAGAGTGTTGCCTTAGTAGATAAGCTGCTTTTTTTTTAGCCTTAATTAGCAGAGCTGAGTCTGGTTCACTTCAAGACTTATTGAAAATTAATATTAGCTGAGGCCAGTTTCTGTTCAATTACTGCACTAAGGATAAGGGGCAGTCTTGTCCTGGTTTCCATCATGCAGACATTGGAAATGGTCGTTCCACTGAAGGCATTGCAGAGATTGCTGTTCCCCTAATGAAGCTGCTCACTGTGTTTTAATCAGTCTGAACAGCAGACAAGAGGGGCTGGGGAAGTGCTGGGCATGGAATAGAGCTGGGGAGGCAAGAAGAACAAGTGGGGGGGGGGAAAAAAACTCCAAATAAAACCAGCCACCAACCATAAAATCTTTCTTGGGAGGGTGTCAGAGCCTGTCCCAGGCTGCCCAGAGAGGTTGTGGAGTCTCCTTCTCTGAAGAGATCCCAACCCCCTGGGCACTGCACTGCTGGGCACCCTGCTCTGGGTGCCCCTGCTGGGTGGAGCAGGGGGGTGGCACCACTTGATGCCCAGAGTGCCCTTCCAACCCCCACCACGCTGGGATTTGGTGACAGCAGTGCAGGGCAGCACTAGGGAAAGGGGAGCAAGGGGAAAGGAGGGAAGGAAGTGTCATTCCAGTCAAATCCAGTGCTCTATAAAATGCTCTGCTCTTTGGATATCCTCTCTGACCACTCAGGTTATTGCCACAGCCCAGGGGCAGTTTCAGAGCCCTGTTGCTCCTCATGAGGTGTCTCCTCAGTTTACCTGAGTACACCCCATTTTCTTCAGTCCCTGTCTCACTGAGGGAACACTGACATTTTCCAGTAGAACACAGATAATGGGGAAAAAATTATTCAGGATGCCAAAAGCGACAGGATTGAGTCACAATTTACAGTAATTCTCTTCACACAAGAAAGGGGCTGGTACAAGAAACAACACAAAAGGGTGTTGGCTTTTCATCTAACAGACCTCTCCAAGGGTGGAGCTCCCAGGAGGGGGATTGCCCAATGCCCAGCCCTGGCTGTAGGAAGCCTGCCTGATCCTGCAGCAAGGTGCCCATTAGCTTCCCAGCTTCTCCCAGTGTACCCAGGCTCCTCAGCTGGTGCTGTTGGCTAGCAGGGGACTGTGGTGAATTCCACACCAGATATCAGCCAGGTGAATATGCTGGCTCCCCAGCAGGGCAATAGGTAGAGGTCACCCAACAAGGATGTCAGCAGGTTGGGTGGCAGAGTACTGGGAAGTTTGGAGTCAGGAAACCCAGTTTGGCCATGGCAATGGATGTGCTAATGCAGCACCTCATTCTCTCTACTCAGACCCCAGCAAGTGACTGGGGGGTTCAGGCCTTTGCTGCTCTGCTCCAGAGACCTCATCATGCTAAGGGTGTGATTCAGGAGGGAGATCACTGACCCGTGAGCTGGACCATTCCTCCAGGATCCATGCACAGAGGAGGCCAGAGAGGATGCCAAGAAAACCACAGACACTTCAACATTGTCCTCTGCTGAGCTCTCAGTGTGGGCAGCTGTGGCCTGATCCTGCTCACCTTCCCGAGGAGGACAGCCCCCAAAACAAGCAGCACAACTCTCCCACAGAGAGCCAGGCACACCAGGGCTCCCAGTGACAACCAGAGCTGGGGGGAGTTACCCATCAGCTTGTTATCTCCCCAACAACAGCTGCCACTCCGCCTTCCCCTCGCTGAATTTAGACATTTCCTCCTCACCCCCAAACAAGCAAAGAGCTTTATCAGCCCCCTGCCTTCTGCTGAACTCTCAGTTGGATTCAAAATTTGGCTCTGTTCCTCCCCCAGCTCCTCTCCTCCCTGGCCCAAGCCCTCACCAGGGTGGGGACCTCTGGAGTTGTGCAACTGTGGCTCTCAGGAGCCATGCCCAAATACAGAATTTTGTTGTGGGTTTGTTTGGTTTGGGGTTTTTTTTTCCCCCCCTGTAAAATCCACTTTCAGAAGCTTTCCTAGAGCTCAAACGCCCTCAGAGTAAAATCCAAACCTCACTTTTTTTCACTCCCCAGTTTTTCTGCAATAACTGCAACTAGAAAAAAAAACCCAAACCAAAAAAAAACCCAAACAAACCAGCCTGTCAGGAAAGCTCTGCACAAAACAAAAAGGCTGAAGGGAAGTGAAATCAAAAGCAAAATTAAGCTTACACTCACAGGCTTTCTATTCTGGGGTAGGACCTGTTGACAGAGGGCAGGGAGGGAGATGCTGCTGGGCTGGTTTTTCTCTGTTTCTGCTGCTGGTATCCAATGCTGGAACCCAGTAAATGTTGCCATCAATAATTTCCTACTGCCCTTCAGAAAATTACTGTGGGATGTGTAACCAGGGGAAGCTGCCCAGAGTAAAACTGAACCAGAAGAAAAAAATGAGGGAAAACAAAACTCAGCCAGGCTTAGTGCCTCCCAAATATCTTCCTTTTGTCCCCCTTCGTGCCTCAGCTTTCCCACAGAGTGCTCTTTCTTCTACCACCTCTCCTCCCCCTGGAATATCACCTGGCATTGGAGAAGGATTGCTTACTGCAAAAGAAAAGCCACATTGTTCCACACCTTCCCCTCCCCACTTACACCAGAGTGACACCTCTTTTGGCACAGCCTCCCTAGTTTCCTCATATCTGACTAATAAGAGATGATGAAAAATGTGATTCATTTAAAAAAAAAAAAAAAAAGCGACCAAAAAAACCAAACCCAAACCAAACCTCAGATAATCATCTGGGAAAATTCAACATGCCTCTTTAAACGTGGCTCGATTTGCACAACCCAGGAGCGAAGCCCTAAGCGATGGTTTAATCTCAAGCTCCATCTCGTGGCAAAGAAAAGCAAAGTCGCTTCTTGGGACATCGATTTGTACCCTCCCCTTCGTTCCTGCGATGTGGACACGTGGGAAGAGCAGGGCGGGCGGTGCTGGGCATTGGGAACGTGTTTCCTGATCCCCGGGTGCCAGCAGAGCTGCATTTCATCTTCAGAAGCTGGACTATTGTGCATCTGCAGCAGGCTCATGTGCATTTCCCAAGCAGCTCCCACTCACCTCCAGGAGAAATTCAATTTAAGACCCTCGAAAGCCTAGAGCAGGAGGCAGAGCTGTGGGAGGTGAGAAAGATCCCAACCTTCTGGGTGTCCATGGCCCAAGTGCATCGATCTGAAACAGCAGAAAAAGGGAGGGTTTGGCATGCAGGAGTGGCTCTCTCACCTTAAGTCATAGAATCAGAGAGTCCTTGAGGGGGAGAAAAGATCCTTAACGTCACCAAGTCCTTACTTGTCACTAGTCCTTACTAAGTCACCAAGTCCATCTTCACTGTCTTTCTTTGGCCTATTTGGAATGTTCTCCTTCCTTGAGAATTATGCAAAAATACACCAGTGATGCAAATGTTGTTATCATTGCCATGATTTTGATCAGTCAGCAGAAATCCTGATCAAAAAGCTGGTTTACTGGAGAACCAGCCAGTGAAGCCCTGCAGCCTGACCAATCTGGGCTTCACCTTGCTCACACCCAGGGCTGTCTGACCACTCTCCCTGCTGCTTCACTGCTGCGTTATTTCTCAGAGATGCTGGTCCCAGTGCCATGGCCCCTGGGCCAGGAGCAGGAGTTGGGCAGCCCTGCCTTGGCCAGATAAAGCAGGGGATTCCCCTTGGGTGACTGGGAGGAAGGGGGGCCTCTGCCTTATCTTCCTTCCCCCAGAACCCTGCTGAACAGCACGATTTACCTTTTTCTTTCTTATTTTTTGTTTGCTAAATATAAAATAAATATGTTTATTAGCATGCACCTCCCATCTGGGAGGAGACAGGGCAGCTCCCAGATGGGGCTGCACTGGCTGCTAGCTCAATCCTGATAAAACTCCTCTTTCATGATGCAGGGAGCAAAGCAACATCTCCCAGATCACAGCTCAGGTACCCAGGTGGGACACCTTGCTGGTGGCAGCTTTTAGCACAGTTACCAGCTGAGCTGGGAGCTCCTGCCAGCAAATGTCCACACAGCAGCAGCTGCTGCTGCTGCTGCCTTTGCTAGACCTGGGGAGACCTCTCTCAGTCTGGGGGGACAATTGCACCCATTCAAGAGCATTTCCCACACTGCACTCTCCCTCCTCCCCAGCCCTTTTTGTTCTGTCCTGTTCCAGCTACAACGCCGGGTAACTAATGAATGCAACATGATGGGGTATTGGGTTTAAAGGCCTCATTTTTCCTACTGCTGGTCCTTACATGTTGGTCTCACCCTTAATGATCTATGGAGGAAATATTTACTTTGAGGAGCTTGTTTCTCAGCGTGCCAATTGATCAAAACCAGGCCAGGCATGGTTTGCTCTCATATGACTTCAGTTTTGCCTTAAAAGAAACGGGAATGACAAAACTATCTCAGCTTTAACACTAATGCAAATCAGCTTGAAAAATCATAGAATGGCTTGGGTTGGAAGGGGCATCAAAGATCATCTCCTTCCAACCCAGAAACAGCAGAGTTACCAGAAAATCCCTGAAATGCCTGGAGAAAAGGAGGCTCAGGGGAGACCTTCTGGCTCTCAGCAACTCCCTAACAGGAGGCTGGGGCCAGGTGGGCTCAAGTTCTTCTCAAAGGAACAAGCAACGGGACAAGAGGAACCAGCCTCAAGTTTCCACAGAGCAGGTTGGGGTTGGAGCTGAAGAACACTTGTTCCCTTCAGATACACCCAGCAGAACTCAGGGTCTTGCCCAGATGACTGCCAAGCACACGTGCCCTTCCAAAGTTGTTTACAGCACTTTTTAGAGCTTTTTAGGCAGATATGGCAGTGGCTCAGCTCTCTGCAGCAGCTGCTCAGAGCAATGAGCTTGACCTGGTATGTGGATGCCAAGGAAGTGGGGGAACCTCTGCCCTTCCTCAGCCCATAAAATATACAGCCTAGTGCTCAAAACCCCTTCAAGATACTCTTGAGGTTTAACCTTTGCTGGCAGCTAAACACGTGCAGCCACTCATCCACCACTTCCCCCTCCTGGGAGGTGGGAAAGAGAAGCAGGAGGAAGAAAAAGCTGCAGCCCCAGGAGCTAAGGGCAATTTAAAACACCATAAAAAGAGAAGAAAACACAAAACACAGCATTTTGGTACTGACAAAATGATAGAGAAAGCCAGTGACAGAAACCAGGAAGGCTCTATGTGTACCCAAGAAGCCAACTTACCCTGCTCTGGCCACACTGAAGGGAACTGAAACTAGGTAGGCAAACCTACCTCTCTCCAGCCCTCTCCTTATATAGGGGTGGGAGTCAGGGTGGGATTGACTCTCCCATTGGCTGGTTGGGTTGTTTATCCCACTGGAGCCTCTCCCAGCTGCAGCCCCTCCCAGCTGATGGGCCCAGCAGCTGCTGGTGATAATGAACCTGAGCCCAGCACAGCCCAGCTGCCTCATCACCTCTGAAATTCCTAATTAATCCATTCAGTGCTGCTGTGTCTTTGCTCTCACAGTGTCTGGTAAGAGATGAAACCCACCTGCAGTTGCTTCAGGTGATGCTGAGGATGAGGAGAAGTCTGGGAGGAAGCCAGAGGAGCAACCAGGGTGCCCTCACAGTGTGAGGGTGGCTGATGCCTGTCCAGGGGGTGATAACTGAGGATTCCTCTTGTGTTCATTGGCCCTAAGCTCGTCCACCCTCCATCCTGGCAGAAAACACACTGGGCAAGGAGTGACAGTGTTGACTCTGCTCTGGGGGCATGAGCAAGCTTTAAAGGGCTCTTCTCTGCTACCACCGTGCCCTCGTGTGCCACCAGTCAATGAACCCACCCAGTTAAAGGTGCTCTAGGAGCCGTGGTTGGGTTGCTCTGTGGTTTGGCAATCCCAGGCCAGTTGGCAAAGTGCTGCTGTTCTGTCACTTTCTGGCAGCACCTGTACTCCCTGGACCAGGCTGCAGCATCCTCAGGTGGGTGCCCGGGGTCAACATCAGCACCCTCCTCTTGAGGGGCACCCTTGGGCTGCCTCTCGTGGCCCTAAATTCACCTTTCAGTGGGTGTCCTGCCCTGGGGCTTCCCTGTTGCTGCTCCCCACCTGGAGACACCCACAACCCCTCTGTGCTGCACGGAGCCTTTTGAGACATCCCCACTTTGCAGTTGCCTTTTATCCAGCTGCCCATGAACCAGCAGGGAGACCCCCCCAAAAAAAAAAACCTCTCTGGACTTGAAAGCACAGCACTCACTCCCTCGTTCTGCACGAGCTGTAACTCGATGCAAAACCCTCTGTCTCTTCCCATTTTCCAGCTCTTTCATTCGTGGCCACCCAATAATTAAAAAGGGCTCATAAATAAACACGGGGGGATGGTTTCCCAAGCACTGGGTTCTTGACTTGCAAGGCTGGTGCTCCTGTCATTGGCCCGCCTAAGTGAGTTTGAAAGGTTGTATACAGGTTCCTTTTACAGTGCATTTGAAGTTTGTAATCCTGCTTAAACACACAAAAATAGGAAGGATTAACAAACTGCCACGCTGAGGCCAAAAGAAGACAGAGCTAAAAGCAATCAAGGGGCAGCCTATCGGGTCCATGAAATAAATTGGAGGAAAAGTGGAAAACTGTCAACAAAAATAAGATGTTATGGATCCTCAAGCCTTTGTGTTTATGCTAGAGGAAGCCTAAAATAATCTGTGGTTTCTGATGCTTGATTTAGTTTTCCACAAGCCTAATTAACACCAGATTAAGTTTGCTGCCACTATAGTTTACTGCTGAGGCTGACAAATACTTGCTGTTTATTTGTTTTCTGAAAAAAAAAAATAAAATAAAATGACTGGAGGCAATAACAGCATGACACAGTTAATAAGCTTGAAAGCAATGCCATAATATACATTTTGATATGCTCAGTCTTTAGGAGAAAACCCCATATTAAATTCAGGCCTTACAGTCCAGAGAAAAAAATCCCCCTGATTGACTGTCCTGTTGATTTCAGATTGGAAAGGAATTAATTTAATCTAAAAATTAAGCACATACCTAGGAGCTTTGCTGAAGAGAGGTGGCCTGTATCCTGTGTTTGGCTCAAGCAGGATGACCAGCTGAAGTCACTGGGCTTTCTGAAGCAAGTCAATGTCCTTGGAAACACAGACTCCAGCCGGTGTGAGTCTGCTGTGGCTCCTCCTGGGCTCGAGCTGAGCCAAAAGACACAGAGGATGGCAAAAATGGGGAATTAAAAGGTTACCTCCATCCTTCAGAAGGTCATAGCAAGGCTGGATTGGGCAGAGATTGAGGTCTGGGCAGAAAGCTGGTGTTTTACAGCCCTGATCTCCTCCATTTATCATTTTCATTCATTGCATGTCAGCAGAACCAGAATATTGCACTGAAATACAGAAGCAAAGAGCTGGTTGATACTTGTTCTTTCCTTTCCCTCTCTGGCATTGCAGAGGGAAGCTGTGGAAACAGGGAGGAGCAAATGGCAAGTCGCAGACCTCAGGCACTGAGCACCGTTTGAAACCTCCCTGGGATGCTGAGCTCTGGGTTTGAACCTGTGGTAACTTTTCTGATGCTTTCTAGGGGCTGCACAGGGCTCCTGGCACCCCCTCGGGCTCTAAAGAAGTGCTCTGGGTCACAGGAGCAGGTGACTCAATGTGGGCACAGGTGAGGAGCAGCAGGGCAGGCAGACAAAACATTTTCACTGCAGCTCAGGGCCAAGGCAGTCACCAAATCCTCTCCCTCGAGTCTTCATCTCCCCTTCAAGCAAAGGCCAAAATATTCCTGTGTCCGTGCTGACCTGAACATGGACTATTTCTGGAAGGGCTGAGCAGCTGATGTCACTGGCTAGTGATGGACAGGGCAGCTCAGCTGGGAAGATAAACACTCATAAGCCAGCATCAGTATCTGGAGGGATGGCAGGATTCAGAGGCTTTCTGCTCTTTGCTGCTCTGGATTATAAATCCACACTGGAGTGTGACACCAGCTGAGAGGTACCCACCCAGCATGGCACAGCTCACACCTCTGTCTCTGCCCAGGGGATAGCTCTGAGGGGTCCTGTGCTGCAGGGTACCTGTTGAGATCACCTTAAAGTCAGCGTTGCTGGCTGAAATTCACCTCTGAAAATGTGCCTTTTGGAGCAGACACCTCAGCCCATCACTTTGAACCATTCCAGCGCCCCGGGCTGGCTCCAAATCCACCATCCTGCCACCAACCACCCCGAACAGAAAACGTGGGGACCCAAAATGGAAGCAAAGCATCGCAGGTTGCTTTTTGTCCTGGCGTTCAGGCAGCAGCAGGCTCCCAGCCCTGCTGAAAAAGCCATCAGCTTCTTCACGGGGTGCTCGGGGAGCTCTCGGAGCGCTGCCGTTTATCACACCCCCTGCTATTGTTCATTTTGCCCTGGGGTGAGAAGAGGGGCCGGGGCTGTCGAGCCGTTTGGATTTAATAATCCACGGCCTTTCAACCGACTGCCCGAGGATTTATCGTTTGCTAAGTGGAAGTGAATTACTACGGGGTAACACAAGCCCCGCTGCAGGCAGAGGAGGAGTGATGGCTTTCAGATGGCCAGGGAGAGCCCACAGCAGCCTGGGGCTCCATCCACAGGTGGCTCCCACTGCAGGGGACACCATTTCCTTCAAGGCAAGGAAAAGTCATGAGAAACCTTTTCTGGGTGTTGAAATCTTTTTTTTTTTTTTTTTTTTAAATAGATGTGCCAGAGCCCAGTGCTTGGATATGTATTTTTAGTAGCATTGGTAGATGTTGAGTTACTCTGCTCCCTACCCTCCCTCTTGGCTCCTCAGCTGCTCTCCGTGGCTTTTTCATCCCCTAACAGCAAATCTCCTCCTTGCCAGATGCTGCATCACGTAACAGAGAGAGAAAACCACGCGGCCTCCTCCTGCTTCTTGCATAAGAGGCTGCAGAGCTGGGCCAGCCCTGCCTCTGCTGCCAGCCACACGACACGAGGAGGACCCCAGCCCCACGTGTTCTGCAAACACCAGCCCCCAGAGCTGAACGGTTTTGAGTAGCTGAGCTGTGCACCACACCTCTGAGCACCTGCTCCCACCTCGAGGAGCCCACCAGTGGGTGAAGGTGGGATGGGGCTCCTCAGCTGCTCCTCCTCTCACCTGCAGAACTCACCCCACGCCGGTGACTCGCACCAGGGCTTTGCCACGAGGTGGCTTTGAGGTCAAGGAGATCTGACAGATGTTCAGCTAACGCCTAAATCCAGGTCAAAGTTGGTTCTTTCTGCTAATCTTACCAATGGGCTGCAGAGCCTGAGAGCAGGACTTGGGTTTTCTGGAGCACCAGGACCCAGGTTTTCTGGAGCACCAGGACCCAGGTTTTCAGGAGCACCAGGACCCAGGTTT
>WYEA01004336.1:328-16693 GCA_033558465.1 Alcedo atthis | reverse complement strand
CGAGGTTGGGGGTCCCGGGGGGGGTGGGCATGCCCGCGCAAAAAACCTTTTTCGCCGCGGTTCTTTGTTGCGGAGGAGCGGGGCCCGGCGGGCGGGAGGCTCCTCCCGGGGCCCTTCGCTTTCAGCGGCACCGGGGGTGCTCCCCGGGATGCTCCCTCCGGTGCTGCGCGGGTGTTTCTGCCCCGCCGAGTCCCGGGGATGGCAACGCTTGAGAGAAAAGAGGGTTGTTCGGCCAGGGTGGGCAGCCGGGGAGGTGCCCGCAGCCCCCCAGCCAAGCGCTTTGGGCGGTCGGAAATCCCGCCGAGAAAGTCTTGGGAGGGACACGTGTGTTTTGCATCTTCCAGCGTTGACCGTTTTTTCTCGGGGATGTGGCGACCGGGAGTGGTTTTGATTTTTACATCCCTGTTGGGAAAGACAAAAGATTTCCTCTTTACAAAGAGAAAAAAAAAACAACAACCAACCCAACCAACCCGAACCCAACAAACCAAAGCAAAACCCCAAACCCACAAAAAAAAGAACAGATGCTGGGGGGGAAAAAAAAAATCCGAGTCCCTCCTGCATCCAGCTTGAATGAAACTCCACCGTGACCGGACTGAATCACGTTTGTGGGAGGGAGGGAGGGAGAGAGACTTGACCGACTTTGCCCGTAACTTTCCCACTGCTCGCTTGCGAGTCAAACAGATGTTGCCCCAGAGCGGAGGGGCTTTCGGTATGGAAGAGAAAAGGGTCTGTGCTCAAGATGTGACCGAGATGAGACGGATTCTTCCAGCCTCGATTGCGCTCTTCTGGATCCGCGGGGCCGGGTGGTTCCTCTGTGGCAAAGCAAACGCATGGAGATGCGGTTAATGGTGTTCCTGGAGGTGGGGGAACTGAGCAGAAGAAGAGCTGATGTTTGTCAACAGAACGCCTCTAAATTACCCCGGCTTCTTCTCAGGTGGAGCCCTTGATCTTGGCAATTGAAGCTTGCCTGTCAGAGCCAGAAGATGCCTGCCTTGAATTCCCACCTTGGGGTAGTCTTTAGGGCGGGCTGAAGGGGATTGCCCAGCAGAGCCCTTCTGCTTAGCGCAGGGTAACGACCCCTCGGAGTGTTTGCCGTTTGTCCCTCTCTTTTTTCTCGCATTATCTTCAACTGCTGCCCCTCCCCGGCTTGTCAGCCAAGTCCGGGAGCCATCCCGGAGCTGCATCCACAAGAGGGTTTGTTGCCACCGACACAAAGGGCTCTGGGCTTCCCCCGAAGCACCTCTGGTGTTTTTTGGAGAGGAGAGCAGTTTTATCTCGTGCTGATAAGAGAAGAAAGGGCAGTGGGCTGATAATCGGTAGATGTTGGGGGGGGTGTTTTGTCTCCTGTACCTTCCTATCTTAATCCCTCTGCTCCCGCTTTGCATGCTGCCCTTGCGTTGCTGGAGGGGGGGGTAGCAGGGAGTTGGAGGAGGGAGTTAATTAGATGGCTGATGAACATTTGGCTATCAAGCTCTGGGCATAATCATCTTATTTTAGAGGAGCCCCGAGTCATGTGCATCTTGCTGGGGGTAGAACCAAAGAAAGTGGGGGGAAGGAATGGACCAAAAAACGAGTCGGTTTGACTTAAAACTGAGATAAGACTCCCCAGTCCCAACCTCTTGTGTCCTGGCAGGATATGACATTATGCTAATTGGAAAAGCATGCATAAAATCCAGCTCCAGAGAGTGTCTGCCTTTAATTGTAGCCGAGCAGGGCGTGTTTTGGTGGGGTGGGTGCCTTTCATTTGGAGGCCCTGATCCCACAGATGTGGAGGCACATGTGTAATGTGCTGCCTGGCGTTTCCTTTGGCTTCCCACAGCCTGCTCTCCCCCTATGTAAATGTCGAGGCATGCATAAGCAAAGCCGTGGCAGGATTGGTGCTGGGAGCTGCCACGGGACCTCTGGGCTGATGAAAGCCATGCCTGTGGTTCAGCATACACCAGGGTGGAAGGGATGCACGTGGTCGTGTGGGCTCGGGGTGAGATAAGCCCCTTTTGCAGGCTGGAAATGCTTCAGATGTGCTGGGTGGGGGGTCCCCCTTCCTCCTCCTGAATTAATTCCAGCGTCTTGGCCAGTGCTGGGTGGTTTCTCAGTAGCTCAGATCATGGAAGAGGATTCTCTTCTCCCTCCCCTCTGTATTTATTTACAGAATCATAGCTCTGTCTAGTTAAAGGAGCAAAGCTGACATTTACTGATACACTGATCTACGATCCTCTTCGAGGCAAACAAAACAACTGATGGAAACTGAAGCTGGAATGCAAATGTTACATGGGAACCATTCAAAACACTATCTGCGAGATGAAAAAAAGGCACAGTGTCTTCTCCCATCTGCTTGAAAAATACTTGATAATGAGATCCTGCCAGTTTCCATGGAGGGGATGAGAGAGAGGCAAGAAGGTAGAAGGAGCTGAAGACTCCAGGTGCTTTGTCTTTCCCTCAGCAGCACCCAGCAGGAGCTGTTGGGAAGCCACTTCCATGTGTGGAGCACATCCACTGTGACCACTGAGCTTAGACAGTGAGGAAGGGGCTGCACCCTTGTCTCAGAGAGGTTCTGAAGGGCTCTTGCTGAGAGGTTGAGGGGGTCAGGGCTGGCCCCCCATGGCAGGGAGAGGGGCTGCTGTGCTCCAGGCACAGGCCTGGCTGTTTGGCAGCCGTGAGGCAGAGCTGGCCCTGCTCTAGGGGAGCAGCATCGTGGAGCTGTGGGCTCTTGGGTGGCACTGCTGGGGCCGTGGGGGTGGCAGGGGCTGTGGGTTTTGGCTTCCCCACCTGCTTCCCACAGCTGCCCGTGCCAGGGTGGTGCACTCAGGACTGTGGTTTAGTTTGTGAACTCTTCACTTCCTTCACTCACCTCGCTGCCTTGTTTGCAGTAGGAAATTCCTGCAGACCATTCCTGTTGATGCTAACAATGGTGGGAACCTGCCTCCTCCTTGCCTTGTTTGCAGCACAGCCTTGCTTGGGGGGGGCAGGTTGTGTGTCCAGCCAGCCAGGAGTGCAGGGCCTCTGGCTGTCCCAGCTTGAAATGAGCTGACCTGGAGTCAGGATCTGATGCAAACCACCCTCCTTTTGCCCGGAGGAGCTGGTGGGGAGTCAGTTGGTGTCTGAGCAGGGCCTCTGAAGTACTGATGGGGATGGATGAAGCGAGCAGCATGAGTCTGAGAAGTCAAATATTTACTCAGAGCTGAGGCAGGGCTTCTCCATCCCCTGCAGCCCCCCAGAGGGATGGCTTGGCTGGCTGGCTGCCCTCCAGGGGATGGGGGAGCTGGGGGTTGTCCCTTCCTTTGTGCCCTCCATCCTTCCAGAGGCGACACCAGAGCGTGACCTGTTTGGTGCCAAGGGGATGGGGTCTGCTGCTGGCTTGGCAAGTGGCTCTGCCTTTTCCAGCCTCCCTGGGGAAGGTTTTATCCCCCCAGCTCTCCCAGGCAAAGATCCTGCAGCCTTTCCAGCCCGATGTGACCAGGTGATGTGGAAGAGAACCAAACAACAAGCAAAAAAAACCAAAAACAGCCCCGTGATGGTGCTTGAGGCTTTTTTTAGGTACTGAGTGGAGCTGCCTCTGCTTCCAGCTCCCTGAGCAGCTCTGCAGGCTGCCGAGGGAAACGATGCGTGGGAATGGATGGGACACACACCCTGGGCTGCTGGAGGCCAGCCCAGGCACTAACCCCACTGCAGGGGCTTGCTCTCTCAGCCAAGAGCAGCAGGCAGTTTGCCCCAGATCTTCCTCCCTGATGTTACAAACACCCTTGGTGGGGTGGGAGTGAGAGATGCTCTTCCTTGGCTGCCTTCCCTGCCGTGGTACCCATGGGCCAGGAATTCCCCAGAGCTGTGTCTGGAGCCACGAGGAGGAGGAACAGCTCCCCGTGGGTTCCCAGTAGCAGCCCCCAGCCCTTCCAGCAGCACCCAGTAGGTGAGATGCCCACGTGCTGGCACGACTTGGAGCCCAAACCCCCTCGTTGCCACGGTGTGGGTATGTTGCTGAGCTCTGCAGTTTATTAGTCTTGAGCTATCTTTGGGACTCCTGATGTAAAAACGACTGTGCCCGTGGCTAGAGAAGTGGTGAAGCAGCCTTAGGATCTGAATTTGCAATCAGAGCTTTTGAAGCTGCTCAGTCTTTTATTTTCTTGCAGGTTCAGGCTTTTTGTTGTCTTTAGGAGCATCCCACATAAGGTGATGGCAAAGAGCAGCCCTCTGCTGTTCTTTTGTTTGTTTGTTCTTTTGTTTGTTTTCTCCTGCTCAGCTTGTAGCTTCTTTAGATCTTTCTGTTCCCTAATTGGATTTTCTGTTGCCATTTCTGCATCCCAGATTTGTTTTCAGATGGGATCTATCTGCTGGAAACGTGTTATTGAAGTAGTGTAATTGCAGGTTCTTTCTTTCCCAGCTCTGGTGGTGAATGCTTGGCACAAGTTAATAGAAAAAGGCTGGGTTTAGAAACCCTCTGGTCTTGCCACAGATGTTGCCCACTTTGCCAGCAGCTCCCAGGAACCTTTCCCTGTGCACAACACTGGTTGTAGCCTGACCTGCTTCTGAAAAATCTCCACACAGCTCGTGCATTTCATTCAGAAATTCTATTAACCTCTCCCATGTGATGGGAGAGGAAGGGAAGAAGCAGTATTTGGAATGCAGAGAGGCTGTGTGGGGCTGCCTGTGGGTCTGAAGATGCTCTGGTGAGGCTGCCTGTGGGTCTGAAGGTGCTTTGAGAGCCACTGTGTGACTTCTTTCAGATGGAGGGTCCCCACTCGTGGCCACAGCCAAATCTTTGTGGGCAGGAGCACGCAAATCTCCTCCTTTCATCTCCTCCAGTCTCAGTCAGCCTGGGAGCTCTTGGCAGCTTTCAGATGCATGAAGAATAAGAGGGTGACAGTTCTGCTTTCCTTTTTGCCAGGACACAATTTGGCAGGCAGCAAGCCTAGCCTGGCAATAAGGAACTGTGACCTGGGAAGGTGGAGGGATCTGGTGATCACTGGTGCTCTTTCTTGGCATCCCCCTGCAGTGTGTGGCTTGCCCCACATCTCCCAGGTGTGTGTAGGAACCAGACAGGCTTTCCAGTGGGGAAAAAATCAACACACTTGGATTCTCCTCCTTGCTTCTTCACATGGTTTAAGGCTTTTCTGTTGTCTCCTTGTGCTTTAATTGGTGGAATTAAACTCCTTGGATGGCTGCTGAATGAACTCGGGAACAAAGCAGCTGAAGCTATTGCAATGGCAGTTGGCTTTTTGTTCCTGGTTTGGGATGGCAAGGCTGATGTTTTCCCAACTCCCTGGATTAAAAGGCTGGGACCAGGTCTCATTTAGTGTCAGCTTTTGCAGTGAGGAGGTGAGGCTGCCATACTGTGAGCAGGTATGTTGCTAGCAGTGATTACAGGGCTTAACACAACCATCTGGGACCCAACATATGCACGGGCCTCAAATCTTCATGTCAGGACCCTGAGAGGAGCAGGGATTTTGCTCAGTCATCTGGTGACTTGCTCTGGTGGTAAAACACACCACTGACCCACCCCATCCCATCATCCCATCCCACCCCTGCTGCTTTTTTCCTCCCCCAAATCTCTGCCGTGGCCAGGCTGAGCTGGGGCAGGTCCCCCTGTGCCTTGTCTTGGCAGTTCTGTGCTCTGAAATAGTTTTAATTTATTATTTTCTAGTCATTTTTGAAATATTATTTATTTTCTAATGCTGTGTCAGCAATTTTCTCTGTGAAGAAGAAAGTTGGTTGTGACCAGAGAACTCAACTTGCCCCTGCTGTTGTTTTCACAGTGAATGGATCATTACACCTGTATTTGCTTCCAGAATCAGAAGATAAATATGGTTTTTTAATTACATTTGAAAACAGTTTTGTTCCTTTCCCTTGTTTTGTCTGCAGTTTCCAAGCCAAGAAAAATTCCTGGGTGCTTTTAAGTGAATGCTTTTCTGCCAGAGTGTCTTTTATCACAGGAAAAAAAAAAAAAAAAAAGAAAAGCCAGCCTGGGCTCATTCTGTTTCATCTTGCTCATGAATATTGAATACATGGCAACTGATGAGGAGTGGGGAGCTGCAGCTAATATCTGACAACAGCAAGCTGAGATGAAATGACATCCCACTGCAATCTGCCATATACAAAGTAATTGGCATTTTCCAGCAGCATTTGACCTAATTTATGGTGGTTTTTTCCTCCCAGCCCCTTCAGAGGTTAGTTAGTCAGCAGGGTTTGTGAGCATCAGGAGGTGCTTGGTGCCAGTCAGGCAGGAAAAGTCAGGGTGGAAGGTGGCACCAGGTCTGGGAGCTGCTCCACACAGTCCATGCTGGGACAGTGAGGGGGTGGAAAACCCTCCCTGATGCTCTCCCAGGCTGGAAATGGCAAAGAACCAAGTCCAGGAGGTGCCTCCTTGGGATGGTCACTGACCAACCAGAGCAGTTGGCTTTGGGTTCTGGTGCTGAACAGTGTCAGCTGGGATTTGTGTGTCTAGGTGGCTGGGTGCTCATCCTGATGGAAATGGCTTTTTGCCTTTGGAGTTAGGCAATTACTGATGATGAGATCATTAATGGCAAGAGCCCCTTGGGACGAGGACGTGTGTGGCTGCCCCAGTGCTTGGCTGGGTGGTCCAGAAGAACTCTGCTGACCTTGTTTCTCAGGGTTTACAGAAATGCAATTGAGGGCAATTTTCCTGTCAAGCCTTCCTGGGAGGTGCTGGGTTTCTCTGTTGGAGGCTACAACCACTGAGGTACCAAAGCCAGAGGTGTTTTGGTGGTGGTTGTTGGAACAAACCCCTGGTTTGGAGTGGTGGGGTGACTGCTGCCTGGTCCTGAACACAGCTCAGACAAGCACCTTGGCCATGGGATGTGCATTGCTTGGCTTTCCCCTCAGGAAAGTGGGGTTTTGGATTGTTTTGGGGTTTTTTTTTTTTATAGCCTAACCAAGCAACTTGATGATTTCTTCCAGTGGGCTGAGCCAGGAAAGCAGGAGTGTGAATGCAGCCAGGCTGGCTGGGATACAGCTTAAGTGCAACGAAGGGAAGTGAAATGTTCACACAGACACCAAACCAGCTGATGTTTTTGGCTGAGTGGTCCCTGGGA
The DNA here is from genome assembly GCA_033558465.1 of Alcedo atthis. NCBI lineage: Eukaryota > Metazoa > Chordata > Aves > Coraciiformes > Alcedinidae > Alcedo > Alcedo atthis. The sequence goes on along the minus strand of WYEA01004336.1, from coordinate 9,650 downwards.
AGCAGCCCCCAGACAAGACTTGGTCGAGCTGGACAGCTTGCAGAGGGCTACCTGACATGCTGCCTACCCTGCTGTGCCCAGGTACAAGCCCTGGGAGCACCTCAGTGTCTCTCTCTGCCCCAGTTCATGTGCACCATTCAGCTGTGAGAGCCTTGGTTGCCTTGAGGGTCACTAGCAGAAGGCTACCAGGGGACTTGCTGCAGTTAATGCACCTTCCCTGGCCTGTCTTTGCACCTCACACCCCCAGGCTGGGCTGCTCAGCACAGCAGTGCAGTGTCCCAGCAGCTGGAACCTTCTGCAGGGGCATCGTGGAGGTCTTGGAAGCACCAGGGAGGGTTTGTGTTGGAACTGGTTCTAAGGGGGGGGGGTTTCTCAGGTCCCAGGTGGTTCCCTTCCCCCCTTAAGCCCCTGGGAAATGGGCTTTTTGTTTTCTTCCTGTTGGTTTCTGTTTTCCTGGTGGAATAGACTCTGTCTGCCTGGAGCATTGGGCCCTCTAAGGTCGTAGCTGGTTTTGTATCGAGGTCTCAGAATTATTCATGAGCCAGTGGTTCCAGGATGTGTTTGTGTCTGCAATTTACCCACTAAGTCAGTTTGTTTATAGAAATGTTGCTGGTATTTTCCTTTAGGAGTGTTTGTTTTCTGTTCAGAATAAGTGTTAATACAATTTAGCGACAGTCAAGAGAAATATTTATTTTTTTTTTTTCCTCTAGCTTATTTCCATACCCTCTGCATCTATACACAGCCCCCCTCAGGCTTTTTCTAGAGCAAAAATGGGAATTGCAGAGCAGTTGAGGTGCTCAAAGGAAAACTGGGATGGGGTAGAATGCATCTGTGTGATTGCAGGAGCTGGTTTAGATCTTTGGGGGGGTAAAAAAAACCTCTGTTCCACTGACCACTGGAGCTGTGAAGCTCATCCTTGGATTCCTTGAGAGCTCCTCCTTCCTTCCAGTGCTCTCAGTGTTTGTTTAACCATCTCCCTGGTGTGCATTTGTGGAGTTCAGACCCTTCCCAGCGTGTGTTGGGCCGTTGCTGGTGCCCTGCCCTGGGATTCTTGCTGACTTGGAGCATCAGCAGAGCTGTAGGAACCCTCCAGTGCCTTTGTGATCCTGCCCCTTTGCAAGTGATGGATGTGGAGGGGGCTGTGGGAACATTCCTGGCTGCCTGTGGGGGAGGAATGTTTTGTCTTGCACCCCCAGGCCAGAGGTGGGAGGTCTCTGTAGCAGCCTTGGCAGTGCAGCAGGACACAACAGGAGGCAGAAGCCTGGTGTGGAGTGGCCTCCTGGGCCCCCCTCCTCCTCGTGACACCAGTGTTAGGGGCTGCCCCACACACCCAGGCCAGCCTTCCTCTGGAAGAACTGGGGCCAGTGGAGCACGCTGGGAGAAGACAAAAGCACAGCCTTTGAAGGCCACCACAAAAATCTGGAATTAATGAGGTGGAGGGAAGTACTTGAGCTTGGAATGGGGAGCTGCTCCTTGAAGCTATGTCCTATTTATGAAAATTCCTGGGCAGGCTTTCCCTGATCAAGGCAGGAGGATGAAGGCTTGCTGAAGGCAAGCAGGGCACGTTGTTGCTGTTGAGTCAGTTGAGAGCTTGGGAGTCTACAGACTAATATTTCCAAACTCTTGGACTAAATAATTCAATAAACCCTGACCTTCTCCTCTGGCAAGATGCAGTTCAGCTTCGTTCCCCTCTGGCTGCTGAAGACAAGAAAGCTGCACGCTGAGGCAAATGATGTTGTTTGTAATCCTCTGTGTTCTCTCCTTGCTGAGGAATGACTTGGGTGGCACCTTGGAAGAACTCTGTGTCCCAGAAGAATATTTTTTTTTCTGAGCAGCTGAAAAAAAGCTGGCACCTCACCCTTGGAAAATGAGGCTGTGCTGTGAACACGTTAAAACCCGGATTCCCCTCCCTGCTGTTGCTGGTTTTGCTCTCTCAGGTGGGCTCTCCAGTGGAAGGAGGAGGGAAAACACTCTTGGCTACACCTTTTTCCCTGGCCTTGGGTTTAGCATCCTCAGTCCTGTCCTCTCTACCACGTGTGGCTCACACAGGAGTTTAAGAGCTGCTCTGAGCCTGCTCTTTCAATCCAGTTGATCCTGGGGTGACTTTGTTGGTGCTGGACCACTCTTTGTCTCCAGTGTGTATCTTGCACTCACTGGGAGCCTGAAAGCCCTGGTGGGGATTTCCAGGGAGTGCATTTACCTGCTTCATTTACATCCTTCAGTAGCTCCAGGCCTGGGACAAGTTGCCAGTGCACTGACCATGTGAAATCCTGGAGCTAACCCGTGGTTTATTTGGATTTTTTCCACTGAGACATGTTCATACCTCCAGCTGGGCTACCTGGGCATTTAGAAGCCACGTGTATCAGCACTCTTGAGCATTTTGCTAGGCAGATCACTGCTGTGAGGTGAAAATCTGAACTCTTCCCTCCACACTCAAGTAAATAAACCCTCTGAGGCTCTGTGTCTCTGTACCCCCAGCTCTGCCCTTGCTGGGCAGCTCTGCTTTCTCAGGGCAGACAAGAAGGGGGGGGGTTAAGGAACCCCAAGCCAGCCCTGCTCACACCACCTCTGGAGGAAAGCTGCTGCTTTTCTGTGTGCTGAGCAGCCCTTAATTTGATTCAGGTAGTGGCACAGTGCTGCCTTGTTCCAGTTTTCCTAAGCAAGCCCTATGGGCTGCTTTCCTTTCTAGAAACCTCTCTTTTTTTTTTGCTCTGGCTCCATTCACACCCCAAACCAGACCCAAGCTGGTGGCAGCCTGGGGCAGGTTTAAGGAAAACTTGGCCCTGGGATCAACTGAGTTTGTGTTAATCCTGCCTTCTCATGCCTGGCATCAGTGTCCCAGAGAACTCCCTGCATGGAGCTGGGAGCCTGGCCCAGCACTGCTGCCCTTCCCAAGGTGCCTCCAGCCACAGGCTCCTACCCAAGCTGAAATCCACCCAGCTAACAGCCCGGGCTGCAGCTGTTCCAGGGCTATTTTAGGCTCCTGACAGTGGAATACAGGAGGAAATGGCTGTTGTTGGCTTTTCCTCTGCTGTCCTGTATCTGTGTCTGCCACGGGGTGAGACTGTGCAGAAAGAGCTGGGAGGGGGGCAGCCTTTGTGATGCCCAGGCAGTGTCCTGCCCTCCTGCCATCCCCCAGTTAGCTGCTGCCCTGCTCATCTGCTGCTTTTAGCTCTTTGAGGTGATGTGCTCTCAAGTACAACAAAGATGGGACCTTGCTGGTGCAAACTGGGCTAGTGACTCTCATGCTGTGGTGGCCCAGGGGGCAGCTGGTGCTGTGCTGGGCTGTAGTCACCCCTGAAACCATTTCATTCAGGGCTGGTGTGAGCCATCTCCCATCTTTATCAGCTGGGGATGCTAAAAGGGGGGTGCATTTGCTTCTCCCCCCCCCTTACACGGCCCTTCAGAAGACAAAAGAGGGGAAAAAATGGCAATAAATCACCAGCCCTCGTTTGAAATGGGAGCTGGGGAGCCTGGCCCTGAGTAGTGAGTGCCTCCCATTTCATTTCATCATCCTGCCTGGAACAAAAAAAAAAAGCAGCCAGTTGCACATTGTCCTCCTGGAGGGAGAGAGGTTGGCCAGAGGAGCCAAGAGCATCTGGTTCTCATTGGGCTCTGCCTTTGGATGCTCTTCATTCTTGTTTGTCACATTATGTCTCTTTTCCCCCCCCCCCTCCCCCTTTCTTCCTCCTCTCTCCTTCTTTTTTTCCTCCAGTGAGTTTACAAGCCTTGCTGGAATGCACATATGGTCCTTATCAGCCCCAAAGTCCAGGGCTTGGGTTGGTGTTTTGTTTTTTTTTTTTTCTTTTGCTGGTTAGCAGTTTGTGACATCAGGGGCTGTTAGAGCCATTAGTCACTTTTACTCCAAATGGAAAGGGCCAGTGGATTTTTATTTTTATTTTTTTTTTTGGAAAGCTAAGGAGGAAAAAGCCTTTTGTGTCAGCCCTTGGCATAAAGTTAGCACACTGAGCTGCACTGGCTTTTAGTTTTCCCTGGAAGACAAGCAGTTCCTTCCCACCCTGCAGCAGCTTTAGGAGCTGTCAGCTTTTGCTCTTCTTTTTCTCTTCTCCTTCCAGAGTGGATCAAAGTATCTCTGAGGTCCCTGGCTTTGGCTGCAGCATCTAAGATTACTCCAGGAACGTGGGCACGTGTGCCTAGGAGCAGGGCTACAACGTGGCTGGCCCGAGCTGCTGACAACAATCAAAGCTTTCAGAGTTTCTCTTAAGGTGCCTCTGAAGTCCTGTGGCCTCCAAGAACCAAACCCTCTCTTCATATTTGTGGTTGAGCTCGATATTTTGCATACCAGCCTTTCCCCCCCTCACCCCCCACTTGAATTGGAGACTCATTTTTGTTTTCTTTAACTCTTCAGGGGCCGTGTGAAGCTGACCCCCAGCTGCCAGGGGCTGTGGGCCAGGAGGGGCTGAAGGGGAAGAATAATTTGCTGGCAGCCATAAAGCAGAAGGGGCTCAGGCAGGAGCTAGCTGGGATTGGGGGACTTGCCATCATCCCTGACCCTCTCAGGAGTCCCCTCTCTTTTTCTCTACCCAGGAGAAGAGCAGCTTTATCATCTCAGAGCTGCTACCAGAGACCTTCTGCAGCGTGAGGCCAGGGCTCTGCTCTTCCCAGGAGGAGAACCAGTTTCCCCTCAGCTCTGCCAAGCTGCTGTGGAGGATTGAGCCTGTCCTCTCCTCAGCCAGACCCTGTCAGGAACCTCCAGCCAACTGCAGCTGGGTTGCCACAGAGCCTCTGTTACAGCCTGGCTTGACCCCTGAGACCTTTGCCACCAGGAGCTGTGTAGGAAGCAAACCAGATCCAGAGTAGACTCGACAGGGCTTGGAGGTTGCAAATTCTTTTGCAAGGCTTTTTTCCTCCCCTCTCCCTGCTTAAAATGAAGAGCTCTAGACACGTCCTGGCTCTCAGCTCTTCCTAGAGGTGCTGAGCCAGTCCCTGCTTTACTTACCCCTTCCCTGCACCCTGCCAGAGTTGAAACTCTGGCAAAGAAAAGCCAAGTGCTCAGCATCTTCTCCTGAGAAACAAGCCCCTGGTTGTGTGCCTGTTACTCCACAGGCTCTTCAAGAGGGTAGCAGCACCCCTCTGGAGCCTCAGGATCACCTCCTGCTCCCGTGGAGGGTAGGTGAGGAGGGATGGAAGGCTGGCCCTGGGATGTGGGGCTCAGCAAAGGAGACACCAGTGTTTCTCAGGAGGAGCTGAAAACTAAAGGCTGCTCTGGGGATGCCTTGAGCTCTGTGACATGTGAGAACATCCAGACACCCCAGTCTGGCAGCTCATCCAGTGCAAATTGGCTGATTATCTGCAGCAGGCTGGGGAGCTGCAGTTTTACCCACCCTGATCTTGTCCATCTGAGCCTTTTAGCTGGGTTGTGGGCAGGTACCAGGCTATGCAGCACAGCTCGTGGAGAAAAAAAGACACTTGGCATTGAAAACTCAAGTTTGTTTTTTTCCACTGTTGATGTTTGCCACTTGCAAGGGGAAAACAAAAAGGGAGGGAGCTCATCCAAAGGAGATGCACAGCAAAAAAAAAATAACTTGACACAGATGCAGGAGAGGAGCCTGACTCCTGTTCCTGCTGAGTAACTGGTGATGAGGCAGGACTTGCTTTCCCAAAATATACCAGGGGAAGAGGTACTGGTGCCATGCTGGAAGATGCTCAACACCCACCACTTTCTGTGAAGCCTGTGAGTCACAGGCACCTAGTGCTTTCTGGGATCTGCTCTGAGCTGCCTTCCCTTAATCATAAACCCACTGGAGTGTTAAAAATACTGAAGTTACAAACACTCTGTTTAACCCCTTCCCATCCCTCCCAGCTCCCAGGCTGTGCAGGGTGAGAAGTCCTCTGCTTGTCATTCAACTTTAACAGCCCAAGGGTGTCCTGCTGCTGCAGAGCCCACTGGTCTGTGGAGCAGCAGCTGGTGCTTCCAGCATCTCTCAGCCAGCCTGGGGCTGCCCACAACTGTAATTCAGCTTGGCACGGGCTCAGTGGGGTGGCACTGCTGGAAATAATGCTGAGCTTTGGAGAAAGGTCAGGGCTTTAAAGCTAAGGGCAGCAAATTTTGGGAGCAGAGCTGCTGGGGATTGTTTGTTTGCCTTTTGTTTGCTTTTTTGTTTTACCCGTGCTCAGGATCTTGGCATAAAGGTGATTTGCCAGCACTGGGCTGGCTGCTCCTTCCAAACCTCTCTGTGAATTGCTGTGTAACTGCTGGGGGAAAACTCTCAATATCATCTTGGAGCTGCTTCAGATCTCCCTTCTGCATGGTCTGTGCTGCCCTGTTAGCTCCATGGAACACCCCCTGGGTGTTGGATGCTGCCAGCTCAGGTTCCCTGGGCAGCCATGAGGAGGAGAGCGTGGTCAGGGGGTGACCTGCACCTCTGGGGTGCCTGGCCTGGGTTTTTTTTTTTCCCCCCTGCTGGACACAGGGAGGGCCAGCAGGGTGAGAGCTTTGGGAAGGAAATTCCAGGAGCACAGTGAGCTGAGGAGCTGGACTCAGCTTGCCTGCAGAGGTTTGTGTCAGGAGTGTGGAGCTGCAGCTGGTGGTGGGAGATACTGGCCTCACTGGGTGGTCTGGGGACAATCCCTTGTACTCCTGTGTACTTAGGTAGATCTGGCAGGGCTAGCCCAGCCTCCTTCCCTCACAGGGGTGTCTCAACCCTCTTAAATGCCTTTCTTCTTGCTCTTACAGAATGATGACCTCAGGAACCTGTCCCTCTCTGGCCACGTGGGCTTTGACAGCCTCCCTGACCAGCTGGTCAACAAGTCAACATCCCAGGGCTTCTGCTTCAACATCCTCTGCGTGGGTAAGTCACCCCACACCCCTGGGGTACAGCTCAGGGTGCCCAGTAGATTTTATTCCTCCCCTTCCAGGCTTTGCCTGCCTGTCTCCTTAGTTTCTCTGGTTGGAAACGATGCCATTTTTAGCCTCCAGTTGATGCACTGGAGAACAAAACCCATCAGCTCTTCTCCAGCAGGTTTCACCTGGGTGCTGCAGGTTGGTTTTACAGCCCCAGTTCCCTGCTGCTTTCAGAGGGTGAAACACAGGGAGGCTGCTTCTTTTCTTCTGCACCAACCAAGCCACCAACCCTCACGTGCCTCTCCCAGTTGAAAATTCAGCAGGGAACAGCCTGATTAGCAGGCAGCTCTTTGATCTAAATGACATCAATTAATTGCCTCTCTTTCCTGGAGGAAATATTCCTCTCTTAGCATGACTTGATGTGTCTCCATTAACAAAGCACTTTGGTCCAGCTCTTGTCTTGCTGTTGCTGAGCAGTGTGTGTGTGGCCTTGAGGACACAAACCCCTTAGGGTTTTCTGATGGGAAGCTCCACGTGGGAGTTTTGTGTGTTTTGGGGAGGGTTTTTCACCCTGGGAGCCCAGAGAGCTACTTGGGGGCCATCCCACCTTGACATGGTGCATTATTTTTCTATTATTCACTTCTACTGAAGGTCGTGGGGGGGGGTTCAGGGGTTGGGAGAGTCCTTCCCTGTCATTCTGGCCCCTGGGGTCTGTCTCAGATCCCAGCATCTCTCTGGCCAGAGCAGCTTCAGGGTGTTGCCCTGTGCCCAGCAAGGGCAGCAGTTGCACTTGGAGAGTGGAATTGCTAAGAAAACACTTTAGACTTAAAAATGGGATTTAGGCTAATGCTCTCACCCCTGGGGATTACAGGACCTGTAATAGTTTTAGGAGTTGGTATTTAAGCAGTGTGAGGGTTTGGGTATTTTACAAAGCTTTTCATCTATTTCTCAAGTTTTGATTGTCACATCTGCTCTGTGGGTTTTTTTGTGATCCTCCTGGAAAAGGGACAGAAACTGAGTTGGAAAAAAAAGCACAAAAACACCTAAAGAATCAGGTATCTCCTTGGGAATTTCACTTAGAGTTGAGTTGGGAATTTACAACTCGCTTTCTGTAAAGAAAGTTCTTGCACTTGGGCTGTGCTATTAGAAAAATTAAATATTTATTAAGAACCTTCTTGCTGCCTTGAGTACAGATGTTGCTTGCAAGCTGGGGAGGCTGGGGCTCTTCATGCCAGCCAGGAGGGATCCTGCATCACCAGGCAGGTCATACCTGGAGACTGCTGGAAGCAAAAGCTTTTCAGGGAGAGGAATGATTATTGGTCTGTCTTGTGCTGCCAGCCTAGCAAGCCCAGTAACAGGACTCTAGCAGCAGCAGGTATTTGGTGGTTCAGCACAGAAGGAATCTTTTCCCTCTCTGAGCAGGGAGGCTCACTTGGCAATGGCTAAGTGAATATTCTTAAAACTAACGTGGTTTTATTTTTAATTGCTTTTTTTCTTACTACTTTTCACCCCCATTTCCTCCTCCTCTTCAGGGAGTCCTTAAGCCTCAGCACGTCCTCTCCAGCTCCTCTGTTTCCCATGGGAAACCTTCACAGCAGCAAGACTGGAAAAGACTGTGCCTCTGTGTGTGTGTGTGTGTGTGTGAAATAAACCCCTGGTGCTCAGCATCTCTGGCGATGCCCCTCTCCGTGTCCTTGGCTGGGACTGCCACACCTCCTGTCCTGCAGATTGCTCCTGGATTCCCAGCAGGACAGCTGAGCTCCATCCCTGGGGGTGATAGCTCTGAGGGTGTTTGGTTTATCCTCGTGCCTGTCAGGGCAGCAGCTTTGGCACAGCAGGGGCTCTGTTCAGGTTCCCCACCCCGGCCTGCGGCGCTTCGATCGGGTTTGGCTGCGAGGTGGGAGCTGCAGAGCAAAGGGATCAGAGCCCAGCAGCACACCCCAGAGCTGCTGTCACCTCCCACTGTCCCCAAAGCCCCCCCGGGGGACTGGGGAAGCTGGGGACCATCTCCAGAGGCACGGCTCCCACTGGGATTTCTTCCACGGAGCCCAGTTCCCGAGTGGAACCGCTCCTTTCCCCTGGCAGACGCGCCCGGGAATGAGGTGGGGTTGAGCCCTCAGGTGTGTCCCCCCCCTGACGTTGCCTCTGCCTGCCCAGGTGAAACTGGCATCGGGAAGTCCACGCTGATGGACACCCTGTTCAACACCAAGTTCGAGGGGGAGCCAGCCACGCACAACGAGCCCGGGGTGAGGTTGAAAGCCAGGAGCTACGAGCTGCAAGAGAGCAACGTGCGCCTCAAGCTCACCATCGTCGACACCGTGGGCTTCGGCGATCAGATCAACAAGGATGACAGGTGAGCTCCTGCCTCCTGCTCGCCAGCACGTCCTGGAATCAGAGTGTCAGGGCTTGGAAGGGAGCTAGGAGATCGTCCAGTCCAACCCAGGGGCACCTAGACCAAGTCACCCAGGAACAGATCCAGGGGGGGCTGGAATGTCTCCAGAGCAGGAGACTCCACAA
>WYEA01004335.1:28223-41563 GCA_033558465.1 Alcedo atthis | reverse complement strand
ACAAAACTGAGAAGGTACTATAAGACCACTATGACTTTTTAAATCCAGGTTCTTTTAAACATGCATTGGGGACAGGGCTGCGGGGAACAGGGCTCCAGGGGACAGGGCTGCGGGGGACAGGGCTGCGGGGAACAGGGCTCCAAGGGACAGGGCTGCGGGGTCAGCGCTTCCCGCCCCGAGCTCGCGGCTGCCCCCTGGCGCCCGCCGCCGCGCAATGCGCTCCTCGCCCGCCCCGCCTGCGGGAGCCCCCTCCCGCCCGCTGCGGAAGATCCGTCCCACGCAGGGGGCTGAGCAGCTCTGGCCGCCCCTGTGCCACTCCCGCCAGCCCTCAAACCCGCATTTTCCAGCGGCTGCTGCTTGCGTGGTGGGGAGTCTTCCAGCGCTGGCAGACAGGGGGTGTCCCCAGCCCAGACACACCCACTTGCACAGAGGGGGGGCAAACACGCAGAGGAACCAGCTCCTTAAAAAAAACCCCAACAACCCAAACTGATTACTATTCAGGGAATGTAGTAATTATTTTTCCATTCCCGTAGTGGCATTACCCCTTCTTTTGATATCAGATCCTTGCCAGGGGCCCTCCTCACTTTCAGGCTGCAGAGAGGAGACAGAGATTAAGGAGCTGCAGTAAAGACCATGGTGTTTCTCGCAGGGTATTTTGCAGCAGAGCAAAATCGGCTAGAAAGCAACAGCCTACAGGTTTCTGCAAAGCAGACATGCTTAACGTTTTCACTGGGTCCATTATTTATTACCCTCGGATTGATCTGTCTGCCCTCAGGCACATTTCACTGTGTTTGTTCGTGCCAGAAGCGCTGCTAATAGAGCATCTCAGGAAGAAATACTGTAACTCGGCACCAAGTGAGGGCATCTTCCACGGGAAGGCTTAAGATGCTTTGCAAAGTTTAGTCCAGCCTCCCCCAGTACCTGTGTAATGAAATCTCCTCATTGTATAGCAAATGAAACTGATGCAAAGCACAGTTAAGCAATTTGCTTGAAGAATTAGAAGGCAAAAATGTATTTTTAGATTTTCTTTGCTTAACCCAAGAGCAAAATTCCTCTTGCAGAAAGGAACAGAAAACTGCAAGGCAGTTTAAAATCAGATTAAAAGCAACAGACCTCAGTGGCCTTGTTGATGCATATTTTGTTGTTGTCTATAAAGCTGTAGCAAAAGATTACTATGAAGCTGACAGGAAATGTTATTTATTTAAATACTCAGTTGCTGCTTCTCAGGTGTAGATACATTACTATATATATGTATATTTTTAACTGAAGAGAACTAAAGCACCCCCTAAGCTTTCAGCATCCATTAAATCTTCTCAGGCCACTCAGAAATCTCCCTTAACAACCCACTCATCATCTACTGAAACATCCTCATAAACCACGAAGACGACATTCACACTTCAACTAATCCATCTCCTGAAAGGCAAGAGGAGAGTGAAGCCCTTGGGGTCAGGACTTTGCTGGCTTAAAGAAGGGAAAACTGTGGAGTTTCTATTCCTGCCAGCATGTGATGTTGGTTAGGAGAATGGACTGAAACAGCAGTGATGCTCACCACCTCACTTTTGGTATATTGTCATTCTGAAGTGTATTTTACCAACTTTTTTTTCTTTTTTTCTTTTTTTTTTTTTCTTTTTTTTTTTTTTTTTTTCTGTAGGAATTAAACCCATTAGAAATAAGTCCCTTGCAAAAGCACATTTCTTCTTCAGTGGAGCCAGAAGCACCTGCTCCCACATAGAAGTCAGCAACACCTAAATCCAAGACATTTAAAATCCAAGAACACACCTGAGGTGTTCCTCCAATTGTTATTAAACACCACAATTATACTTTCCCAAAGGGCCACACCAACACTACACAATCTGCAGGCTTCATGCAGCCTATGGAGTTGATTAATTCACTTCCCAGCTTCCTTCTAAAGTGGCTCATGTTGCAGACAAAAACCAGGAGGAGAAAAAAGTGGAAGCTATATTTAAGAGTAAGAATCTCAAGAGTCAATTTCTGAGGAGAAGAGATGGAAGCCAGGACTCAGGGTACTTGTGGATAACAAGTGTTGAAGAACCATAGCTACTGTAGGGTAAATACCCACTCTTCCCCCCACCCCAATCATAGAATCATAGAAATATCCACACAACTTCAGTTTTGGGGTTTTACAAGCACTTAGGTCAGTAACAGCAAGTTGAAGAGGGTTGCTATAAAGAATGGATGCCACTCACAGCTTACATTTGGGCTCCAAGCCTAAAAATTTTTTTTTTCCCATTCTTACTGTAGGAACATCTGTCAGACAGGCCATGAAGGAATAAGTGTGGGCAGAGAAAGCCCAAACCCACTCAGAAAGTTCTTTCTTGGTTTGAGTACTCAAGAGGCACTTAGAGAGGTCTTTGTTATTCATTCAGCAAACACCATGCAGAGAGACTTGAAATATATTTGAACAACTGTTTCCAGTCAAAATAAAAAGTCTGCCTCACAATAATCAACATAAAAGATTTTACTTTACTCCAAGAGGGATGTGGTTTAGGGAAGGAAACATAAAGGTAAACAGGGTGAATGAAGCCAGAGACCACCTACACCAGAAACTCTGGGTAATTCCAGAGAGTAGCCTTGTTTTGATAAGTTTCATCTGTAACTTAACAATATGTTTCTATAAATGCTGGAAAGAAGTTTTCATCAAATACACCAGAGAACAAACATCCCACGTTTCTAACAGAAGTTTCATTAATTTTATCAGCACTTTAGCACCATTTCACATTGATGGATGACAATAAAGTCACACCACAATGGGAGACATGCCTCAGGAATGCAACTGAGGATCAGAGTCGTGGAGAGAACAGCGGGTGGGACAAATGATGCTGTCCATGCAGGATCTTGTCTGTGCTTTGTACCATCTCAAGTCCCTACCTGTGTCTGCTTTCACAGTAGTTTAGGTCAGTAAGAGGTCTGGAGCCACCTTGCTCTGCCCTGAGCTGTTGCTTCCCACCTGTAAGGGTTAATCCATTAACCCTTCAAATTAGACTTGTACTGTCTTCGCCTTAATTGCAGTGAGGAAGCAGATGGCTGACTTCATCATCACACCCAGTGATGTGTGACAGAAGCTATGACCATACTATGGAACTTAGGCTTTTATAAGCACGCTGTTACTACCAAACATTGAATAACTTTTAAAGATTTCAGTGCTGGAACTCTTGTTCTGACATTTCATCTTGCAGATACACCAAATATACCACATCTGGAACTGATGGAGCCTTCTGGTGTGGCAGAGATTTGCTGTTCCTGCCTCCCAGCCACGCTGGAGTGCTGAGAGCATGACAGCACAACAGACATTAAGCTCAGTGTTCAGTTTCATGTCCACAGGTAGCACAAGACCACTCGTGTAGTGGGTAGTCTCACCTTCAGTCATGGTGTTCTGTGACAGCAATTACCACAGCAGAAAAATATCTTCCCAGATGTTAAGAGGTTTTATTGTGACTGGGCACATGTGCCCGTCCCTCAGTGCAGGAGGTTGGGCATTTGGTTTTATATAAAATAATAGTGAAACAAAACTGCTTTCCTAAAAGCAAAATGATTCATGAACCTGCCACTTGCACAATAAAGTGGGGCTGTTTCAGGTAGGATTATTTTCCACAGAATAAAATAAATGTGTTTCTGTCAAAGCCTCCCCAACATAACCATTAGCACAATCAACAAAACCATCAGAAAAAGGGAGTGGGAATCAGCACAGAACCTTTTGTGACAATAAAGATAATTTTTCCATTACTTCAGCTGTCATCTGGTAACTGAAGGACTATGTGATAGAAATGCAAAGTTGAACAACAGTTTTCTCTCACAATTTAGTGAGATTAAAAAACCCCAACAAATTAAAACACAAACCTATGAATTAAATCAATGACTATCACGTAAGATCACACTTTTGCTGAAGTGTCTTCCCTGAAACTGGCTCATTCAACTAGTAAAGTTCTACAGTGTGACTTCTGAAATGATGAAAGAAGATGCCTGGGCTCATCCAAGAGTTTTGACTACACAGTAAAGTGACATCCTTCTTACAGCTATTATTACCAAGTTAATCCAGAAAAAAAGGCAGAGATCAAATAATTTCAAGGAAACTAGAGTCCAATATAGCAGAAAAAGGGGTTTTGTTTTCCTGCCAAGACAAGGAGAACATCTTTCTTGAACATGAAAAGCATCTTCCCTGATCAGAAACCCTTTCTCACTAGACCCCCCCATGCCAGCATGTGCTAGGCTCTTTCTCTCTGTGGAGGAATCAGTCCTAAATAAACAAGTAGACAGCATCCAGGAACTTTGCAGACACATCAGCAAAGGTGAAAGAATCTGGTGTTCTGAATGTAAATCTAATTGATCTGGACCACTGAAAGAGCAGGCTCATTAGGTTCAAAAAGTCCAACCCTCCTGGGTCCATGTTGTTGCTATTGCCATAACCACATCCCCTCTGAGTTTTGTCAGGATCTTTGAGCCATGTGGATGAGCAGAACATGCATCAGAGTAGCTGTGAAGAACATGAATGAGTCATTCAGAATGGGCCTCTGTCTCTCACTGATGCTACAGCAACTGCTGCCATGGGTATGCAACTTACCAGAACAAAGCTGTTTGGGGAAATCACCGTTTTGGGAAAACATCCAAAGGTTTTTTTTGGATCTGAGGATGAAATTTGGCTTTGGCTAATGGGTTCCAAACAGATTTGTGCTGACACAATCAACTGCGGGGCCCAGAAAAAAAGATTTCATGTTACAATACAGTCCTGAACAAATCAGATGCTGAGTTCCTATATAAGCTAACATAAAGGCTTTCAGCAGCAGTTATTTACTGCAGTATTCTTGTCAGGATCATGATGGACCTAACTTGCTCTGATAACTCATAGTCCCAACACATTTAGATGCAGGTCAGTCCCCAAGGATCCCACTGTACTGTCCTTCCTTAAATTTCCAGCTCGCTCCTCTACACTCCCTGTACTTGAATGGAGGCAACCATAATCCTGCTGAGGGCTTTGGCCTGAATTGTTTGTAAACAAACACACAACGAATCAGAACCATGCCCAAGGCATTCTGCAGAATCCAAGAACCCAGATCATGGTGTTGGAAAACAAAGCATGTATCAGGCGTATCTGCAAGAGTTGCAAACTATTTCCAGTACAATGTACAGTAGAAATATACTCCAGTTGAGGTAGGGATGTATGCAGATGCTGGAGCAGTGCCAGAATTAATTTAGGAGGCAAACAAACAAACAAATAAATAAATGAATGAATTCTTCTGCAGTGTCTTCTGAAAAGACACTGTTCCTGAATCTAAAATTCACAGTAAATTCTGTGGGTGATTCAGCCTGGAGAAAAGAAGGCCCCAAGGAGACCTTATAATAGTCTCCCACTACTTAAAGGGAGATAAGGAAATAAGGAAAGGGATTCAGGGAGTGCAGTGACAGGAGGTAAGTGTTAAACTGAATTAGACTGCATGCAAGGAAGAAGTTCTTCACTGTGAGTGTGGTGAGACACTGGAACAGGTTGCCTAGAGAGGTGGCAGGTGTCCCCTCAAAGTATTCAAGGTCAGACTGGACAGGACTTTGAGCAACTTGATAGAGTGGGAGGTGTCTCTGCCCACGCCAGGAGGGTTGGAACTAGATGCCTCTTAAGGTCCCTTCTAACACAAACCATTCCATGATTAAGATGACTTTCTAGGAAATCACTGGCTGTGAAGATACACATCTCAGGTGTATACATGTTTTAATTAGACCTTAGTAAGTTATTCACAGTAGAGTTGATGTTCATCTTTAAATGTAAGTGAATCTCTTCAGTTACTGATACTGCAGATCCAAAACACTGCTTATCTACTTCCCACCAACTAACATAAGGGAATGGGAAAGGAGGATTTATCAAGACTAAGATGCAAATCACTACACATATGTGAGGAAAGGGATTGCTGAAGAAAAGGAAGCTGGAACAAAGAGCAACATGACAATGAGTAAGGATACCTCTCCTCTTTTTGCATCTTCTTTTCTCAACTGGGAAAGATTGGATCTCTTTCCTATCCAGTCCTGGAAGAACACCTTACAGTGACTTCCACACTGTGGTTCTGATCAGGAGTGTGCTTCTGCACAGTCTCACTGTTCCCACTAACTGCACTTCAGCAAGCATCAAAGAGATGTCTAGGGAATATGAATGGGATTAAACCAAACAGGAAAATGCATTTCAGAAGTGCTTCATTCCAGATACAAGCAAAGAGTAAATCCCTGGCACAGTGCACTGGAGTTAGTGTAAAACAAACCACATCAAACCTTCTCCACCTGTTCTCTAATTCATTTCCACTGTTTTGGTGAAGCAAACACTGCCACAGCACACCATTTAGAGTAGGTGCTTACAAAAACATTTTGAAGAGGAAACAGGGAGGTAGGACAGCAAAGAGATCAGAGTGCCTTGGTATCAAACAACTTTTCCTGCTAGCAGGGAGAACACGTGGTTCCAAGCTCAGCTTCTGCCTAAAAAACTCTTCCCAGATGCCAAGTAAATGGCTCAAGGAAAGTAAAGAGGCAGCCAGGCTAGGTCCAACTAGACTTCTAACCCAAACTGACTACTTCCCAGAAAAGCCATGTGTGGAGAAAGCTGAGTTAGGCAGCAGATACCTGCAAACCTCTAAAGTTGTCTCCTCTCAGGGTACTCTAAGGATAATGGTTGTTAGAACTGGGATTATTTCACTGGAACTTTGAGAATTCCTCCACAGAAGTGACTAAAATAAAAAGGCTAAATTAACAGTCACTAGGTGAACACGCTCACTTTACACACATCTCTTCCTGGAGAAGAAAAAACAGGCATATTTCCTTATGTCAAAGTAAAGCAAATAGGTTTTGACTGATAAGAGAAGGGGAAAACCTCAATGTTATTGAATTAAAAATAGAAAATAGTAAATTTGATTGAAACACTGCTAAATATGTTATGTAGTAAGCACCTACCCCAAAGAAAGGCCTGTTTTGAAGGTTTTTTTTTCCTGCTTTACCTATGTGATTTTCTGGGAACAAAAATAATTATCCATATATATATATATATATATATATATATATACTAAAAGTTTTGGAAAGACTGCTTAGAACAGCTTGGGTAATTAGCCAGAATTGCCTGCTGATGTCATCCTTTCTCCTTTATTTAAAAAAGAAACTGTATTGAAGACATAGACTATTTCCTTCTCACTGCAAATGAGGTCTTTGGAATGCCAACACTGTATGTTAGGCAACTGGAGTATCAGAAGCCTAAAGACCACGAAACAATGATTTGATAAATATGCTGGCACAGGACAAGCAGGTGCTTCCTTACTTTTCAGAAGAGGGTGTCTCCTTTTGGCAAGTCCCCTTTTGACACATTCCCCAACAAATGCTATGGTCCATGGATCTTGTGGGTCTTGTGAGGGCTAAGGTTGGAGCAGGCAAACACTATTCTCCCATCACTGAGCTTCTTGAGGCTTAGCAGTGAGAACTTACAAAGATCCATCAAATCCATTCTGGTGCTGACCTCAGCACCATTTTCTAAATGAGTAATTATGTAAATTTTACAGAAAGTCCTCAGATTACTCAAACTAAGATGTCTTTTAGATAGGATTACATCTCCCCCCCAACCCTTGCATCTTTTCTAAAGGAGTTCTAGTCTTGATGCTGAATGGAAAATCCTGGAGGTCGCTGCTTAACCAAACAGCAAGTGGAATGAAGCAGCTGAAGGATCATTTCTCACTGAAGTACATTAGACATGACCAGCAGGATAGCACAGGTGGCTGAAGTTAAACTCATGTCCACTCTGTATTCTTTGGAGTGACTGGCAGAGGCCACCTAGCACAGCAGTCTCAGTGAGTTTAAGAGTACAGGTATCTGCATCCATAAGACACACTGGCTCAACACAGACTAGATGCAGAGACAAAAATCACAGAGTTTGATGATGTGATAGGGAGAAGCAGGAAGTTCTCTCTTCATCACCTTGATTTGTAAGTCTGTGCTTTTATTCTGGTTATCCAAGAATCTATTCAATCAATATCAAACTATCAAATCAATATCAAACTATCAAAGCTGAATAATGACCAACGGGATGAGCAATCCAGCTCTGACATGATCACAGCACAGATGTTCTTGAGATGGATACAAACCTTTCTGCTGGATTCTGATCACCTCACCCATACTTCATCTTCTTTCAGTGGGGTTAATGGCAAACCCCCAAACCCCACTCGGGCAACCCTGTGTTCTGACTTTGTGGCACTTCTCCATGAATTGTGATTGCTTCCACCCTCCCTCTTTGACTATCCAGACAAGCTTGATGCTTGTCCCACTTGAAGTATCTGGCTTCATGAGTAATTTTTAATGCAAACACCTTCAACGTCTAGTTTGATCTCCCAGGAAAATAAACAAACAAACAAACAAAATGAACCAGTTTTTGTCAGACCAGAATGATTAAGAAGACACAAATAAGAAAATGTCTGTCTCAAGAAAAAAAATCCTTGCAACTACTCTGTAGTGTCTACTGAAATCCCACCAGTTTTCTTATTTCTTGATAGATGGGGGCAGCCAGTTGTTTGGCTTTCTCTGCTCCATCTTCTAAAACCTTTCTCAGGTGGGATTTGTCTTCCCGAAGTCTCTTGATTTCATCCCTGATAGGTGCAAATTTCTGCACGACCGACTCCGCTACCAGCATTTTGTAGCGAGCAGTGTCCAGCCCAGCAGCTTGCTGCAGCACCTCTCTGATGCTCAGCCCTGTCACTGCAGCATGAATGGCCACCAGATTGGAGACACCGGGGCGACCGTCAGGGTCGTAGGTCACCTCAGAGGTAAAGTCGGTGAGAGCTTTGCGGAATTTCAGCACTATGTCGTCAGGGCTGTCTGCTATGTTCACAGTAGCTAGCTTCTGGGGGTCTGACTTGGACATCTTCACTGCCGGATCTCTGAGGGATTTGATTTTCTTCGTCGTGCCTCAAAAAAAAAAAAAGGAAAAGGACTAATTATGAGCACACACAGACAGCAGATTCTTACGACGACTGCAAAGAACACGCTGCAGCAGCAGGATGAAGCTGTTTATCCTCACTTAAAAATTAGTTGCTGCATCAATTGCATGTGGTTCTGTTTAATCCTTATGTCCCTCCTGTTCTTCTAAGCCACCTTCCTCCTCCCATAAGCTAAATGAAAACCTGCTTCATTTCTCCCCTCACTAGGCAAAAACTTCTGCTGGGACACTCCCTAATATTTTCTGTGTCCCCATGCCTATTTTCTCCTAAAACTCTCTTGCTTGTATTCCTGGCACTGGGGACAAGTTACCCAGAAAGCATGGATTTCACATTACTGAAAGGTTCTCCAACAGTGTAGAAACACTGGTAAGAAAAGAATCCCAGAACAGTTCACATCCTTACTTTAGGAAAATCTTCCATCCCACATCTCTTGGTAATTCTTCTAAACATTAATAAAGACAGAAAGTTCCCTCACTGGACCCTAACCAGCTCCATTAGAAGGAAAAAACTGAGATGTGGCTATTGTACAAACTATTTGATAGTTTAGAATACAAACCATTAAGATAGATGTATGTACACCAAATAAAATAGCAGCATTAGGGAATACTGCAAAAGAGTTTCAGTAACAGCATCAACTCAAACAAGAAAAAGCATTGATGGAGTATGTGAAGTATCAGTAATCTAGAAGTACTCAAGTACTTACATTAATTGTTTTTAGACGCCCATCAGTCAACTAAATTACCTGCATACTTCTCATAGACAGCCTATATACTCAGTGAAACAACAACTGTTCTTCCAGGGTGCATTTCAGACTGGCTCAGAAAATACTTTGTTCTCAATCACCTTTTGGAAGAGTCAGTATTTCTTTTCTGTAAATTTGAAGGAGTTCAAGTAATCTAACCACCTACAGCTAATGAGGCTGAATAGGTGCCTAACTCTTCCATTCTTCTCAGGCAGTTCACTGGTTTGCATATACTGGTGAACTTATGAAAGCAGGCTTTTCATGAGGGAAATGAAGAGGGTGTTGAGGGTTTTGTTGTTGTTTGCTTGTTTTTAATTAAGCTTTTTATTTCCTGAGAAACAGTCTCACCTGCATCACAGGCTACACACAGCTCCTCACTGCAGTGTTCACTATTTAATTGCTCATTAGAAACTGCAGAGCTTGCAATACCTCCTGTTCTCCTAGCTCCAGGCTGGGGCTTACACCATTTTTGTCACTGAGGCTTGAAAACTGAGAAAGGTTTATTACTGCCTGTCTTTTCTAAGGTGAGAGCTCCTTGCCCTTTTGGGGGCGAAGGTCTCTGCTGTGCATTCCTCTACATTACTTACAACAAAGATGCAATGCTTCTTCCTTGCCCAATTCTTCATGTTTCTTAATGAACATGCCATTTGTGCCATCTGACTCCTCCTCACCCCCCGGCCTATGACCTCAGAGCTCAAAAATGGCCAAGATTTTCCTTATAAGTCTCCCCGAGTCTAAGACCAAAAAATGCAAAGTCTAAGCTCTTTTAGAGACTTTTCCTGCAATAGGAAAGTATATATTAAACTCAGTTAAAAAAATATTTTTGAGCACTGTACCAATAAACCTACAAGCTGTTTGGCTTTAATGCAAACATCTACCACTCAGACACAGAAGAATTCTGCTTGCTAGAAGCCTCTTGTCTTGTTGGTTGCATGTCTCCTGAATGAGAAACATGGAGCAGAGACCCCACTCTTCAAAGTTCCACCATTTGAAAAGCTGACTGGCAGCAGCAGTGTACATCTAGCCCCCTGGACTAGAATACCAGACATCACAAACATTCCTCTACTAGAGGTCTGTAAAGCCTTACCTCTATCTTGGTTCAATTTCACAGCCTTTAGTCTCTTGTCAGTTTTACATTTTCTGCCCCCTTAGCATCAGTTTGCTCCTTTTTCTTGGTCCCTGGAACTATTTCTACAATACTTAAATCCATCTTCAACCTTGAAATGCAGTTAAGGGGAATTAAAAAATAAAATAAAATAACTAAGACCAGCTCACTTAAAATGGCTTTGGGCACAGGAAAGAATTCTCCATATTTCTTGTTGAAATGTTGTGCTATATCTTGGGCTAGTTCCAGGTGCAGGACTTGATCTTCTCCAACGGGAACATGTGTCGACCTTTTAATAAGAGACAGATACAGGAAACTCAGCAAAGCTCTTTGGTTCTGCTGAAATGTTACTAAAGACTGTCACAGCTTCTGCCATGACCAGACTGAGCTGAACACTCAGTCCCAGGCAGATAGAGGTGCTGTGGAAATCAAGATCCCCAACTGACTGCATCCCAGGATGAGTCTGCTTTTTGTGCCGAAGGGAGGCACATCTCCAAAGGCAAAACCAAGGTGAATATACCAGTAAGAGCAAAGCATGAAGCTCAGCTCAAAGAAAGGTTTTTGCAGTATCTGCTGCTGACTCTCCAGAGATCAAAGAGCACGTGTTACAGCATGTGAACACAGACAGAAAGATCTGCAAGGCATAAAGCACAAGCACTTTGCCTTGTCCAGTCTCAGGAAAAGCAAACTGTTGCTGAGAAGTCAGTAGTTTGGGTTTATCAAGGGATGGAAAGAAGAGAGTGGTTCTTCCTCTTGGGTCACCGCTGGAGAAATACCATGTGGCAGTAGAGATAACTGTAGCCAGATAACACTGGCCCACAAGTGTCAGCATTCATTGATTAGAAATATTAGGATCAAAGGATCATTTGATCTTCAGTATTGAACTCAATAGCTTGAATGCAGTTCTGGAGGAAAACACAATCTGCAGCAGAGAACACGAGAAGGTGAAGAACCCCTGACTTCCCCTGGTGATCCTTTCCCACAGTTAATCATACTTGCTAAAAATGTATGATTCTTTTAGATGAGGCAGACTTGAAGCCTCGCCAGCTTCTGACTTCTCTCCCTTCCCCCAGCAGATTTTTTTCCTAAGGTTTGTGGGGTATTCAGCTCTGAATCCTGGATATGTTCCAATGTAAGAAAGCTCATGATGCATCTTTTATGTTTGCAAAAATTTCAGTTCAACATGGTACTCCTTCCTTCTGATTCTGATGGGCTGATATCTCAGAATCATTTTGTCCCCCTTTATTCCTTACCAAACAGTCAGCAAGGAAGCCTAAAACCAGTTATAGTAGCCAAAAGTAAATCACAGTGACCTACACCTAACAGGAAAAAAAAAATACTGCTTACCATAATCAATACACTTTAATCAGGTAAAAAAAAAAAGTTTCCATCTGCCAGAACGGTTCCATACTCACAAAGTTTGCCACTAAACAGAAAACATATTGTCTTTCTAAATGTTTCTGCATGACTCTTTTGTGTTTTTCTTTGCTGTTTTCAAAAATATTTCTGTTCTGGTGCTATTTTTATTCCTTTTTGTCATATATTTACCTTCTGTTCATTTTCCTGTCTCTTTGATCCTTGGTTCATCTGAATTAGTACTTTTTCCCCCTCCTTAAGCTTTTATTTCTTCTTCATGCCTGCTGTTCTCTTCCTGTGTTTCCATTTTCCCCTAATTCTTGTTCCCTATGTTTTTACATTAAAACGTTTATTAAAGATATGATGTCCAATTTCTTCAAAGAGATATTGTTTCTCTTTCACTTCCTTGTTTTGTGCTCTGTCTGGACAGCCTGCTGTTCATACACATGGTGGCAAACAAAGCCCAAGTTTCACTAAGGAATGATCAATCACATCATCTTACTGGACATGGAAGAGACACAGTTGAGCTCAATCAAAACAAGGTGATTTCTGATATGGTCATCTACATTTCACCCTTAAATACTGCTTCAGAATCAAATGGGATTCACTGCTTAGATAATTTCAA
The DNA here is from genome assembly GCA_033558465.1 of Alcedo atthis. Lineage (NCBI taxonomy): Eukaryota > Metazoa > Chordata > Aves > Coraciiformes > Alcedinidae > Alcedo > Alcedo atthis. The sequence continues at coordinate 28,769 of WYEA01004335.1, read as the reverse complement.
TAATCAATTCATTCTGACTTTCCCATTAATTTTAGTTAAAATGCAAGTGGATTGCAAATACCATTGACTGTCTTTTAAATTTCCCTAGGTGGATTTTTCTGGGTTAACAACTGGCTAATCTTACTCTGTCCTCCTAAAACTCCTGTCCTCATAACTCTGTATTACTTCTCTGTCCCAACAAATACTCAGAACAATTTCACAAAGCAGACACTCATAACATAAAAATTATGAATGCGTAGTACATTGCTCCAACATTTACTTACAGAGCAAGTTCAAAACATATTATGAAATACAACCAGTCATAACAATGCTTTAGAAGTCCTACCACTTAGGCTACAAACTTCAGCATGTTGAGTCAACAGTCCTTTGTTAAGGTGTATTTCCATTCCAACACACAGTACACCAGACAAAACTGAACTAATCCACTATTCAGGTAACACAATTAAGTAAATCATTCACTTTTTCATCACTATCAACAGACTTACACACTGACATGGGTATACTATATACTATAAATAGTGTACCTTTTTAACACTTCATGGAAAC
>WYEA01004335.1:14538-24629 GCA_033558465.1 Alcedo atthis | reverse complement strand
TTAGCTTTCCTTGTTGCATCCCTGCATCTTTTGACAACTTCCCTATATTCTTCCCAGGTGGCCTGTCCCTCTTTCCAGATACTTTCCAGATCAACACTGATCTGAGAGTAAAGAAGGATCAGACCCCCACATATCCTTTGTCTGGGTGGCTTTAAAAAATGAGAAAGAATCCATTTAAGATCATATCAGAAGGCCTTCTTTTAAGATTCTGGTGAAATAGTGGAATTTTAATAGCCATTATTAAATTAAATTAAGAGCCAATATACTGTGCAGTGTTCACATTTCCAATATTATTTTTAGGATTAGTAAACCAGGCAAGAATAGCTGATGCATAGATTCATATATATTACGGGTTGGAAGGGAGCTAGAAGATCATCCAGTCCAACCCCCCTGCCAGAGCAGGGGTACCTAGACCAAGTCACCCAGGAACAGATCATAGGCTGTTCTTTATTTTTTTTCCCAAGTCATTTTGGCCTGTTACTAGTCAGTTATATAGAAGATAATTAAAAAAAAATAATAATTAAAAAACCCAGAGGTGATCTACGTTCTGCTCCTTTTCTTACTTGTTTCACTCTTTTCAATATTGGCACGTGCTGTATAGAGCTATCTGATCTCAAGAAAACAGCTAAGCCATTAGAGACAGGAAATATTCTGGATTGTTTCTCTTTCCCTTGCTTCTACCTTTTCCATAGATCTGTTTTTTTTCCTTTTAACAATGATCATTTCTTTTTAATTTACTCATGCATATTTGACCTGCAGTTTTCTGTGTACAAGACAAAGTCCAGCAAGATGCACCAAACACATCCTTCTGCATCATATAACAAGTAAAGTGAGCTTTGGGGAAAACACTAAGCTCACAAACCCCTCATTTCATTTAGAAGGAATCACCATCTGGTTCAAAGTGTTTTCTCATTCCTTTCTTCCTGTCACAGAGAGGAGATGGTGTTGGGCTGCACTTGTGTTGACAAGGACTCCCCTGAAAAGCTACACAGTCACTGACCCAGATCTATCAGACTCAGCTTCTGTAGGGAACCCAGTGCGTGTGCTTCACTGCATCAGTGGCTTTGCCATGACATCAGTCACCAAAATACCCAGTCATCTAAACACCATTTGATGAGTTGAATCTGCAGCTTAATCCTCAAACACACAGAATCCTTTCCTAAGCCAGGCTAGAGTGCTGCACCCCATGAAGAAAGTGCCTGATAAAAGGGCAGGGTGGAGAGATTTCAGTTGGAAAAAAAAAAAAATCAGTACTGGACTTTAATGAGTTAACATTCATCAGCCAAATTGCAGTAACCAGCTGTGTATTGGTCTGTGAATTAGAAGGTGCTGGGCTTAACCACAACTCATTTGTCAGCCTAAATCATGGTTTAAGCTACTGTGTTTTACTTGGCAAGAGGGGCAGGTAATTGCTGCATTTCACCATGCAGCAGCTCCAACTTGGATGCTCATTAAGCTACAGTACTCCATCACTTTGACTGGATTACTTTGGACACAAAGAAAATGGAAGAAGTGGAGGTGTATATGATACTAGTAAAATAAAGGCCCAGTCTACTCTTCCTTTCTGGCCCTGAGCAAGATCAATGAATCACAGCTCCAAGAGTCCATTCTCCCAGACAAACTCAGTCAGCCTCCTCTGTGAGCCCATTGAAAATCCTGAGCAAATGCCTTCATTAAGCAACCAAAACTTAAAAATGTGAGAAATAATGGCCTCACAACAGAGGCAGCTGCAGCCTTGCACTCTGTTTCCCAGAGTAGCAACAAGAGCTGGCATTTAGGGTGACCACGTGGGCCTATTGCTTCCTACAGCATCCACCTCCCATACTTACCCAGCATCCAGAATTGCTGTGCTGGGGAGTACCAGAAGGTATTAGCCCTGTCTGGGTTAGCAGCCATGTTCCCCACAAATGTGGCAATGATGATGTATTGGTGACTTTCTCTGAAAATTCCCTGTGACTTCACAGGACTTCCAGTGATTGCAGAGAACTTTCAATCCCATCTTCTGCTTTTCCTCAGTCGTGACTCAGCTCAGTATCGTGTAAAGAAAGGTTAGATCCTTTTACCTAGATATTTTGCACTGGAAGTCTTTCACCCTCACCTGCCTATCCACTCTGGTTTACAAGTCTTTTTGGAGTTTGCTTGGTGCAGCATGTGACTACTCAGAACAACTTAGCACTGCCCACAAATTTCTGTTCACTAACTTTTTCAGGTCAGGAATCAGGTGTTGACTAGAACTGCTCCCAGCATGAATCACTGAGTGACAGGACTACTGACTGTGCTATTCAAAAATAAAAATACACCCTGTTTGGCTTCCAACTCTAGCCAGCTGCAAGACTAGTAATGAACATTTCCTCCAAGATTTTTTTATCCTGTTAATTTTTCATCCTGTTAGGATGAAAGTGAAAATCAGCATTTTACAATTCAGATCCTAGATTCTGGTATCTTCACCCACAAGGATTTTTATTTCCCCGTCATATTATGGAGAAGGGCAATCCTTCCAGTAATTTCAAATAAAGAAATGAAGCAAAACAGAGAAAAGCCATCTCAGCTTTTTGTCAGTCTCTCAAATGATTTTCAATTGCTTCCTCTTGTGTTAGGTAGCATTTGTTAGGCCACCACAAGGGAAAACTTTGTTACAGAAGCATCACTTCACAAAATTTCATTCAAAAGTGTAGAAATGTCAGAGAAGTCTTCTGCGTACTTTTAATTATTGTTTGGTTTGGGTTTTTTTTAAACCAACAGTTCACCCAAAATCTAACTATGACTTAAGAAAAGCATACAGAGTTCCAATCAATGAAGGTTAGTCTGCATACACTTGAACTGGTAAAGAACTTAATTTGTTTTGTATTTAAAATCTGACAATAGACATACCCTCTGGAGCTATGATGCACTTCAGAAATGCCCTACCTTCCCAAAAGAGAACAGATAATAAGGTTAGCTCTTCTTCAATGAAGATACCAGTTTCTCAGCAGTGTCTTCTCCCCCAAATCCCCAGTATAAAAGTACAAAATGCAGAAAAATTAGATCTCCAATACATAAAACTCACAACCAGCAACAGTTCCTGAAACATATATCAAATCAACCTCCAGAAATGTCAAAGACACGGGTAACTCAAAAATGGCTCTAATCCTTCATGTCACCTCCAGCTCCTTTTGTGTCCTGAAAGAACATAGTAGCCTGTTTTCAATATAAACACTATTTTCTCAGGAAAGACTTCTTGCAGCTTGGCTGAAAATATCTGGAGGATCAACAGTGTTGTCAGCCCTCCATCTGTTGCTTCCCTTACAAAGCCAACTATTTCCCATTTAGCACAAAAAAGCTTAACTGGATCCATGTAGACAGTCCAAAATCATACCCTTTGCTTTCCTCAGTAATTCTCTTTCTTCCTGCTGTGCTCTTGCCCACTTGAACAGTTTTCTTCCCTAATCTGTTACAAGTCTGTAAAAACCATCACCATGTCTCCAAGGGTCATCTCTCTGCTATTAGGAGCAACACATTTCCTCCTTCAATTTCCATTGCATTAAGCATCCCCCACAACCTGGCTTACTAATCACTCATCAAAGAGTTCTTTCCAGAACAAAATACTTCTGTTCCTTCCTCGTGGTCTGACAAGCCTATGTCTAGTCAGATTACCTGTATTTTCTTTTTCTTTTTTCAAAGCACCCTTCTTTAACAGAGGTGACTGCTTCCAAATTCTGAAGAGCTGCTACCTAGAAGGCAGAAATATCTTTTCAACTGGCTGTTCTGCTCATCCCTATTTACAGGTAAACAGGTTCTTAATTTGTTCCCTTTGTGTGGCCACTTGAGGTTATTTAAATCACAATTTACACTGAGATAATCTCTGAAGCATTAGGATCTGAAGTTGGAATCTCAGAGATTCTCCCTATACTTTGCCCTTGATTTTAGCTATTCCCTACCAGGTTATTCCCTGCCCATAGCCACAGTTGACACATTTGTTGAAAACAAAGAGCTACTTTTTGTCCAGGTAATTCTAGATGACTTTTCATGCTGAGACATGCACCCGGGGAGGACAGCAGAGAATTATTAAAGAATAAAGTGCTGCTCATATTTTTTTCCTTGAATAATATGTAAGATTGTACTAGTGCCTAAGGTTGCAGCAGTATGTTCAAGATAGGTGGTAATGCATCTCTATAGTGCAGTTAGAGAGAATAATGGGGACATAAGTAAGACAAAATAGACTGCTCTTGAATCAAAAACACACAGCAATTGAACACCCATACTATTCTGAGAGAAAACATGGACATGGTGTCCAAAACTCCTGTTAAAAAAAAATAAAATTCAGTTGTGGGTGGAATAAGTTCATGGTTACAAAGGCAACATCTGATTTAAAGAATATGTTAAGCAATGTATTGAATTGGGGTGTAGTTATCACCACAGTTTTAATTTCTCACTCACAGATCTATCAGTATTTAAAGATTTCACTACTGCCCTTCAACACAGGGATAACTTACCTTGATTTAGATTTGGCCAAAACTTACAGAAATAAGATCTGGCACTCCTTATCAAAGAGGCTGACCAAGAATACCCCTACTGAAATCAGGTTCTCTTTGCCTTAAACCCAGACAGAGCACAGCAATTGGCTGAAGCACCCTTTCCCCTCATGAAATGAATTTATTTTCAGAAACATTCTCACAGTCTAACCCACAATACCACTTGAGTAATTAGTCTGGTGTGTCCAGAAGACTGGTAGAGAGAGGAACATCTAACAGCTACATAACAGTGTGAGATAAACCAGGTAAATTAAGAAGAAAGGAAAAAAAAATTATTGTTCTGAACCATGGCTTTTCTTCCCACTGAACTCTAGTTATGCCTAAGCCCAGTCTGAGAGGGATGAGAGAAGCAGAATAATTTTGTAAATTAAATAGTCACATACTTACTCTTATGACAGGAATTTTTCAATGGACCAGGCTAAATCAAGGTACTTTAATTAATTTATAAGCTGCCATGCAATGGAAGCTTTTAAGACCCTCTAAAAATTGGACAAGAAATAGCATGAATCCATTCAAACTCTGCCCACAAAACAAAGCAGATGGATGCTTCTGGAAAATAACAGCAGTGAAACGGTTAGTGCACACATTTAAATTGTCATATTTTGGCTTTTGGAGTTAAGGTTAAGACAAATTGGTGCATTCCTACCTCCCAGAGTTAGTGCTTCAATTTGTTTGCACCCTGCAAAAATACTGCAGCTGATTACGCTCAGAAAATAAATCACTCCATCCAGAAGGCTGAAAACTGCAGTTTTCCAGGCAGAACCTGAAGCTTGTGTTGTCTAGAAACTCCTCAGAGCAGTGCTAGTGCAGCACATCAGCCCCTGCCTGCTCAATGCACTCTGATGGAACTGCAGTTTCTCTTGGGACGTTGAGCATGCGTCTCCTAGGCTAGGTAAGTGGTCAGGAAGAACAGCCTGAGACCACTTAAAAGCAACAGCAGTTTCTAAGATTGTTTGGACTGTGAAGCAGATGAGGTACAAGATGGTGATGGGTAAGAACTAAAATGTGTATTGTCCCCACCAGGAATCAGAGAAAAGGGGTTCTATGGTAGAAGCTCACCATGTGTGCAGATTGCTCACTGGCTGCCCGATTTCCCCCCCTGGAGTCCTTTTTGGTTTTAATAAAGCATTCTAAATTTGATGAAAGATGACTGTTGCAGCTTTTATCAGTTACAGTACAATTTAAGGAATATATTTGCTCTTTATCTAGTGTTCTGTTGTGTACAGTCATTGTTCTGTTACTTTTTTTTTATGCCTAGTGCACAAAGGCAGCTCCATAAAGCATTTCTCAGCATTATTTTCTAAGAGCAAAGAGGGTTTCATACACCTTGCAGCTGTGCTCAAAGAAAACCCAACCTAATTTTGAACTGTGCATTTATTTTTATGCTTACAGAAATTGTCATCCTTCTATGACTTGTCTTCCAACCTAAGAAAATATAATTAAACAAGCTGTAATGGAAAGCAATTCTCTCCCTGGAAGGTCATTCCAGTGTCTGACAGATTCCACAACTGCCTTTTCCTAGCTACTCTAATTAAATGTACTTGTTTAGAACCTCTCACAGACAACATGGTTCCAAACACTACCCTAACTATTCAACATCATCCTTCTTGCTTCTAAATATTCTCAAGTTATCATCACTTTCTCTTTGTAGCCACTACTTCCCTAAGCTGGAGTTGAAGTTACTATATGGTAATGGAAGTGTTGGAGGTATTTGTTTATATATGTTACAAAAACCTGTAATTTACAGACAGTAGATTATGAAGCATGCAAAAATAATTGTCATCAAAACTATCACTTTCCATCTATAGGTAACTGAGCTGTATACCTGATGCCCCCCCCCTCTACTCTGCCCTAGTGCAACCACATCTGGAGCATTGTGTCCAGTTCTGGGCTCCCCAGTTCAAGAGGGAGAGGGAAATACTAGAGAGGGTCTAACAGGCTACAAGGCTGATGAAGGGGCTGGAGCATCTCTCTCATGAGGAAAGGCTGAGAGCCCTGGGGTTGCTTAGGCTGAAGAAGACTGAGAGGGGATCTCATCAATGATATTTTCAAATATCTGCAGGGTGGGTGTCAAGCAGAAGGGGTCAGTCTGTGTTCAGTGGTGCCCTGTGATAGGATGAGGGGCAGTGGTCACAAACCAGAACACTGGAAGTTCCACCTCAACATGAGGAAAAACTTCTCTCCCGTGAGGGTGCCAGAGCCTGGCACAGGCTGCTCAGAGAGGTTGTGGAGTCTCCTGCTCTGGAGACTTTCAAACCCCACCTAGATCTGTTCCTGTGTGGCATGCCCTGGGTGATCCTGCTCTGGCAGGGGTCTTGGACTTAATTTCCCCAGGTCCCTCCCAACCCCTACCATTCTATGACTCACTGATTCTCTAAATACCTGTTCCTTACACACTTTCCCCCAGCAGTCAAGCTGTGATTAACATTGTTTAGTCTCTTATCTCTTGCTTGTATTTGAAAGGATGATACAATGTGGGAAAACTCTGGAAGCAGTCATTTCAGGTAGCTCTGGATTAGAGATCTGATCTACATGAAGCCTGTTGTAAAGAAAAGCCTGCTGAGAGTGAAACCCTTGACAAATCCACAAATACATTTACTTTTATGCATTCTAGAGACACAAGCAGCAGCAGAAAGAAAGTATAGGAAGAGTAAGACAAATAAATAACCAACCACCTCCCCACATTCAGCACTTCTAGATCCTTCTTGCCCAAGTAAATCCAGAGGAAGTTAAGAGGACACAGCAACATTTACACTAGTGGATGCACGAGCAGTTCCCTCGACTGGGCTGACCATTACTGGCATACTTTTGCAGTGCAAGAATTCCATCCTGCTATTACTGCTACATAATCAGTGTGCTACCAGTCATTAGCTATTGCTGGTTTTGGTGATTAAACCCAGAAGTTCTTATTACATAATAATTTGGTTACGTGCTATTTGTTTAAAAAAAAAGAATGAACAGAAGTGTTAATCAGAATTAAATGTAGCAGCACTACTGTGATCTGTAGATTTGATAATTTTCAAGACAGAACTCAAAATACAGCAATAATTGTAGCATGCTTTGCTACTGAGAACTTCTGTTTATTTAATCTGGTATTGAAATGAGAAAGCTACTTTGCCTCATAACCAGTTCTCTGTTTACAGCTGGATTCTCATTGCTTTCCAGGTGACCTCTGGAAGCACAACCTGTTTTAGTATATAAGCTGTTTGGGTCACACCTCAGCCAAATGTTTGTAAATAAACTCTGGCAGTTTAGACCACCCTTGGAGAACTGCTACAGTACTTGAAAAGGAGAGGCCAGCTCCTTTTTGTGAAAGCTGAGCAATTACCAATCAAGAAATCAAGCAATAAACTTTCCTGATTAGCCATAGCTGCAATCTTTGTCTTTTTGGAGCAAGCATCTCGATATGATGACATTCCATGAATTACTATTTCATTATCATACTAAACCAATAATCACATTAGCAAGTTTCCCCGTCTCCTTTCCTCACATCAAGAGGTACACACAGATATTCCTTTTAATTGCTTCCAGAGAAACATATGGTCCTGCCAATGCAATTGTAGCAGCCCACAGTGCATCTCTGGCTATGCCTGACCACTACATACAGACACATTTGGCTTTGGGAAGTCAGCCTGAATCATTGCTGAAACAGGCTGAATTCCCAGGCAGCTGGAACAGCCTTTCTTCTGCTTGCAGTTTGACATGAGCTTTCAAAAATGTGCTAGAATGAGCCACTTCTGAGCTGCACTGATACTTGTGCTGGAGGCATTCATAAGGATGTGTTTCAGGACATGAGAATCTGCCCACAGAAAGCAAATGCTTAATGGTTTCAATTGAATAAACAGAACAACCATTAGATCTGGACAGATAAGGACACCCAGAAAAACGAAGATCAAAGGTAGTCTGGCTAATGCAATCCAGCCTAACCACCACAACATAAACCAGAATCACCTTTGGTAGAAACCTTTGTGTCATAATGCTGAGTGCTTTTCAAGTCTAGCTATCTCAAGTTTTCACTGAGTGTATTGGTTCTGGAGAAACATCCTTTGCAGTCCTGTCCTCCCATCATCTCCTGAGTCTGACACTTTCTCTCTGGAGACTCAAAGACTCAATCATTGCATTATGTTGTTATTATTATTATGATAATGGAAGATCCTACCTGATCATCTATCTGCTGGCTTCAAGGGAAGTCTGCATATTGGCTTTAGCAACATCTGACTTCTGTAGCCTAATTGTGGACTTCGTTTCAACTCCTTCTGAATCTCTCAGGTGTTAACTTACTTTGATACCTGTTATTCCATGTTCTTCGGTGGATAAAAGAGTTGTTCCCAAACTGTTTTCTTCATTTCACTTGCAGTTTTCTGAACCTTTATTCCTCTCTAACCATAACCTGATGATCAGCTCTCTTCCAGGCTGAAGAGTCTCTGTGTTTCTAGTCACTGATACTGTGTTGTAAGAAATTGTAAGAAAAAAACCCCTCCAGATTGTATTTTTACTGCATCACTGGCTTGTAACTCATCTTGAGATTATTCCAGTTCATGTCAGTCTCAGTGTGAATGAAGTTAAGTCAGAGTAGAGACAAGTTAAAACCCAAGCTTGTAACTTGTTTTTACATCAGTTAAATTAAATGTGAACTGAGGATAAATTAAACATAATTCCACTAGAATTCTGAGCTAATCTACTTAGATTAGTGTTTTTTTTAATACAGAGGAAAAATGAAGCAGGAAGCCTGTCTCCACCATTTCAATATCCACCAGAGATATGGAGCTATGACTGTAATTTTCAGTTTGACAAACACAGGAAACTCTGTCTGTAAAGAGCCATGTTGAAGGGAGGAATGTAATGCCATGATTTCATCTCACAGATAAAATTCAGACCCTGTGCACACCCCTTTGCAGTTTTGTTGCAAGTCAGACATCTGACCAAAGATGGCTGAAAAAGCAGAATCTATGGCACACCTGCTTCTGTGGGAAATAACAGTTTAGAGGCAGTAGCAGAAATCTAATCAGGCAAGAAATTAAGTTGTTTCCAGGAGAATGTAGCATGCAATAGACTAGGCTGACACATGCTAAGTAGGAAGGGAAACTCAGTACACCTTGGAGTGCTCATGGGAAAAAGCAAATATTTCACATACAAATTATCAGATCAGGTGGAAAAAGGTGTATATGAAAAGGAGGTTAGAGTGAAGGAAGCAAAAAAAATAATCCCAGAGAAGATGTAAGTCCCTAGTGATTATGATGGAGCTGACAGGAAACTTACCACACCAATTACCTGTTGGAGATACTGTGCAGTTGGCAGATTAAGTGGTAAACATTTATATAAACCCATAGAAGCATCTTCCACTTGTCTTTGTGGTTGCACAAAATATATGTATGCATTTATGATTTAACCTTTTGAGACTAAAGTGAGACTTATGGAGCTAAATTAGCTCTCCTATTTTATCTTTTTTTTTATTTTATCTTATTTTTTACTTTATCTTATTTTTTATCTTATTTTCTATTTTCTCTTTTTTTAATCTTTTTATTTTCTCTTTTTTATTTTTTCTTATTTTTTATTTTATATTTTTTTACTTTCTTATTT